>SJXQ01008815.1:97428-121141 GCA_006408695.1 Aepyceros melampus
AACGCGCAAGAGGATTCTTTACCACTGAGCCACCTGGGAAGTTTTCACATCGATTCTCTTTAATTTGATTGAATAATCTGTTCACTTCATGGCAAAATTCTGTTGAGGTTCATGACTGTGCTCGCACTGAATTCAAAGATGTATTTTGGGAAGAACCGATAGGATGGCAGTAATTAATTTTCCTGTCATGCAAAAAATGGTATTTTTAGTCTTAAAACAGAAAATAAAAAGCTTCAAGCACATTTCTCTCTAGTTTTAAAAATTATATTCATGTGTGTTTTGTAGTCAGTGTGAAATGGACACATCATTTCTGCTATTTCATATTTTATTGTTAGAGCACATATCTTTTTTTATGTATTTAACTTACATTCAATAGTTTTTATAAAATATCTGGGTGAATAACTTGTTATTCCAAAGAGACACCCACTTAAGACAAAGGCAATTTTTCTAATTTCCTTACGTAAATAAATTATAGTATATCAATAGTATGATATAAAATGCAGCTATTGAAAATGGTGAAGGGGTCCTCTATGTACTGACCTGGAAAGAATATCCAAGAAATGATAGTTGAAGAAAGAAACTTGAAAAACAATATGTGTCTTAGTATCACATTTGTATTTCTTCAGAGTCATCTATATTGATAAAAGTAAATGCAGAGAATAAAATCTGAAATGTTTACAGCAAGCAAATGGCAGTTCTTCTGGGGTAGGAGTGTAAGATGGGGGAATACAGAGAAGGGGTGGAGAGATGGATTATTAGTTGATCTCTGTAGATGTAATTCTTGTATTTTCTACAAGAATCTAAAAACGTGAGTCAATTCTATAAAACTATTTAAATAAAAAAAGATTCCTAGAAGCATAAATTTGAGACACAGAGAGGTGCAAACATCAAGGCAGGTTGACCCAAATTCAGCCTGTTTTCTCCAAGAAAAGAGCACTGGGGCTCAGAAGAAAGATATCAAAACCCCAAGACAAACAAACAGTGAACCAGCCTGTAACTAGAGTTCAAGGCAAGGGCACAGATTTGCCAGGGAAGACTCTCTACCAGTCTGTGGCTTTAAGAGGTTCTCATTCAGGAGAGAAAGAGAAGGTGATGATATGCATTCTCCAGTCTCAGGCTTCCATTTTATGAGGAATACATTCCTGGTAAGAACAGCGGCAGCGGCAGCAGACCTCTGCTCAGGGTGTCTGTCTGCTAGGCACTTCTCCAAAGGGCTTAACATACTCTGGCTCATGTAATGTCATAACAGCTTTGGTGGGTCCATTGTCATGCCCACTTACCCAGAAGAGGGCACTGAGGTACAGGAAAAGCATGTAATTGGCCCAAGGTCATACAGCTGGTATGTGGCAGAACTAGGAAGTGAACCCAATTTCTTTGGCATAAGGGCCCCAGCCTTCTACCCCTTCAGTTTGCCTCCTCTTGATCCTTGTGGAAGACGAGGAAACAATTCCCATCCCTCTATTTGTTCTGAACATTGAAAACAGTATCTTAGTGCCTTTACATGGTCCTACATGGTTGAGAGGAAACCCGGATGGCCGAGCCTTCCCTGCCACTCAAGGAAGGGGGCACATGGCCTGGGTCCCTCGTCCAGGTATCCATATCTCAGTTTCCTCAGTTGTCATGTGAGACTGAGCAGGGCAGCCAGTGTGGGGCCAAGTCACATTTCCTCATAATAGTCATTTTAGTTCCTTAAACAGTAGCACTGTAAAAAACACAAAGCCCAGTCTTCACTGTTAATAGAAACATCCTTTAGAAATCTATGTCCTACTTTGAGACAATATCCACATGGGTCACACACTTTTAACATTAACTATCTAGTTGTTCTATATCAGAGACTCACAAGGTAATATGGCGTGAGAAGTCTGACCACTCACAACTATATTTTCTACAATTTAACACCCCATTTATGTGAATTGGTATTTAACAAAAAGCAGTGATTTGAGACTCATTGCCAAGGCTGGCAATGAGATCAAGGAAGTGTAGAGAATCCTACCTTGAATTGAATTGCCTTGAAGCTTTCACTGGATGATTGGATCTTGAGACCCAATTGCTGACATTACCCAGCAGACCTGTTGAAATGCAAAGAACATAGTTAGGATACTTTTTGTATTTCCTCCCATGGGAGAAGTTTTAACAGAGAGATTTTGCTCAAGTCAAGGAAGAGCCAGGACTTCCCTGGCCATCCAGTGGTTAAGAATATGCCCCTTTCAATGTAGGGAACAGGGATTTGATCCCTGGTCATGGAACTAAGATCCCACATACTACAGGGTAACTAAACCCACATGCCACAACTACTGAGCAAATGTACTCTGGAACCCACAGGCCACAACTAAAGAGAAGCCCACCCACCACAGCCTGTGCTATTTTTTCTATATAGCTGTAGAATCTCTTGGACTTCTCACAGGTCTTTGATTTATGAGTGAAGACTCTTGAGAGTCCCTTGGACTGCAAAGAGATCCAACCAGTCCATTCTAAAGGAGAGCAGTCCTGGGTGTTCTTTGGAAGGAATGATGCTAAAGCTGAAACTCATTGGCCACCTCATGCGAAGAGTTGACTCATTGGAAAAGACTCTGATGCTTGGAGGGATTGGGGGCAGGAGGAGAAGGGGATGACAGAGGATGAGATGGCTGGATGGCATCACCGACTCGATGGACATGAGTTTGAATAGGCTCTGGGAATTGGTGATGGACAGGGAGGCCTGGCATGCTACAGTCCGTGGGATTGCAGAGTCAGACATGACTGAGCAACTGAACTGAACTGAATTGGCTTTTGTACCCTTACAATATAGGTTCTAAATTAACTTTAGGATCTGTTCATATGCACCAATTGGCAAAGCTTCATAGCCTTAATCAGCACCAGGCTTAGAAAACACAGTTATACCTGGGGGTCTTCACTAAATTTTAAAAAGGGACCTATTACTCTTAGGAGAGAGTTACCAAACACAAAAATAGAGGACAAAAACTATGCCTCACTGTAACCATCAGAACTGTTGCCTTGCATAAATTCCCCCATAGCCTATTATCCTAAAATATGCTCTGATTTAATGAAAAATAAAGTCTTTGACACATTTGCTCTATAAAATGGAAGACCTTGAACCTTCAATCTCACATAAAATAGTTAATACAGTCCAATACAAATCAAAACAGGATGTTATGGGTTGAATTTCCGACCCCTCCCACCAAAATATGTGGAAATGCTGACTCTCTGTGTCTGTAATTTCCTGCCAGTTGTGTACAGTCATGTGCAAATTATAAATTAAATGTACAAGGACATAAGCGTACCTTGCCCTGGGATCATCCTCACACACAGTTATCAGAATGAGCCATTATGCGGACCCAGAGCTCCTAGAATGCCAGGGCCACCTGAGGAAAGGAACTTTTATAGCTTTTGTGAAGCCTCCTAATGGTCTGCCCCCAAATCCAACTGAGTACATTGACTAGCAACCGTGCCATGAAAGGGAAGACAGAATCAAAAGTTTCAGAGACTGATTGGTACTAAGTGTGACCCAACAATGATGACTGGAATTAATCAGTTTGATCACATTAATTCCTTTTTAAGTAAAAGTCTAAATCCATATTTAACACAAAGGAAAATATTAATGTTCCTTTGGTAAGTATAATCGAGTCTAATATTTCTTAAAATATTAGTTATAACTTAAAATTTTAGAACAAGCTTATTTAGTAAGGAGAGATGTTGTTGCAAATGAAAGCACTAACCAAATCAGTACCGTTCAGTCATTACAGGATATACCTTTTGGAGTTGCTTTCCAGGCATAGTAAATATTACATATGATCAAGTAATTAATATGCAATTAGAAGTTTCTTACCTATTACCTTTTTCTTCTCTGCCTTCTTTACAGTTGGTCTTATAGTAGATTTCACAAGGCCTGGAATATGGCCCACCCAGATCTACCTGATGTTTATCTACTTAAAATCTGCATTTTCAAACAGACCTTAATCATCAAAGTAATTCCTTGTTTGATTATGCAAACTATTTGTGTTCATGGATTGAAAGATTTATTGATAGAGTGACAATACTACACAAAGCAATCTATAAACTCAATATGATCTCTATCAAAATTTCAACAGTCTTTTGGCAGAAACAGAAAAGCCAACCCTAAGATTCCTATGGAATTGCAAGACATGCCGATAATCAGAACAACATGGAAAAGGAGGAACAATATTGGAGGACCTCCACTTTCTGATTCTTTCAAAATTTGTCATAAACCTATAGTAATCAAATCAGTATGGTACTGGCATAAAGACAGACATATAGACAAATGAAATAAAATTGAGAGTTCAGAAACAAGCCCATACATCTACTATCAAATGATTCTTGACAAGGGTGTCAGAATCATTCGATGAGGAAAAATAGGCTCTTCAAACAATAGTGTTGGGATAATTGTATATCCACATGAAAAAGTTTGAAGTTGGACCCCTACCTTACAATACAACCAAAAATTAACTCAAAATGGATCAAAGACCTAAATGTTAGAGCTAAAACATAAAAATTCTGAGGAAAATATAGGTCAAATTTTCATGACCTTGTGTTTGACAATGGTTTTTAGATATAGCACCAAAAATCATAAGAAATTAAAGAAAAAAATAGGACTTCGTGAAAGTAAAAACTTTTGTGCAAGAAAGTGATGCATTTCTCCAGAATAGGAGAACATATTTGCAAATCACATATAGGGTAAGGTTCAAGCATCCAGAATATATAAATAACTATTATTTATTATATGTAGAATATATTAAAATAACTATTACATATAATAATAGATAACAGAATATATAAATAACAAACTGCAAAAAAACAAACCACCCAATTAAAAATTGGCAAAGAGCTCAAACAGACATTTCTTCAAAGAATATATACATATGACCAACAAGCACATGAAAAGATGCTCAATTATTAGTCATTGGGGAAATCTAATCAAAACCACAATGATAGATACAACCTCACATCCACTAGAATGGCTATGCTGCTAAGTTGCTTCAGTCGTGTCCGACTCTGTGCGACCCCAGAGACGGCAGCCCACCAGGCTCCCCCGTCCCTGGGATTCTCCAGGCAAGAACACTGGAGTGGGTTGCCATTTCCTTCTCCAGTGCATAAAGTGAAAAGTCAAAGTGAACTTGCTCAATTGTGTCCGACTCCCAGCGACCCCATGGACTGCAGCCTACCAGGCTCCTCTGTCCATGGGATTTGCCAGGCGAGTGTACCAGAGTGGGGTAATGAAAAGTAAATGGACAGTAACAAGACTTGGTAAAGATGTGGAGAAATTAGAACCCTTGTACTTGGATGGTGAGAATGTAAAATGGTGCATATGCTGTGGAAAACCATTTGGAGTTTGCTCAGAAAGTTAAACATACAACTACCATGTGGCCAAGAAATTCTATTCTTAGGTATATACCTAAAAGAATTGCTTTTTTCAATTATTTTGAGGAGCCTGCCAGCCTCCTTTGTCTGTGGGATTCTCCAGGCAAAAATATTGGAGTGGGTAGCTATTCCTTTCTCAAGGGGATTTTCCCGACCCAGGGATCAAACCCGGGTCTCCTTCATTGCAAGCTGATTCTTTACCATCTGAGCCACTAGGGAATCCCTATTTTGAAAAGAGGCATCCAAATATGTGTACATGAATCTTCATATGGTACTATTCACAATAGCCAAAAGATCAAAATACCCCTAATGTCCTTCAGTGAAAGAATGGATACAAAATATGCCTATCTATTCAATGGAATCTAATCCAGCTATAAAAAGAAATGAAGAACTGACACACGCTACAACACTGATGGACCTCAAAAAGTGTTCCTCAAAAAATGCTACAGTTTAGTAGCACTTAGTTCATTCACTATGGTGTGCAGCCATGACATCTATCAACTTTGAAAACACTCTCATCCACCCAAACTCCAGCCTCCTCAGCCTCTGGAAAATTTACCTGCTTTCTGTCTCTGTGGGTTTACCTCTCCTGGGTATTTCAAGTAAGTGGAATCATACGTGACCTTTGGTGCCTGATTTATTTAGCATATTGTTTTTTGAAGTTCATTAATATTATACATTGGAGAAGGCAATGGCAACCCACTCCGGTGTTCTTGCCTGGAGAATCCCATGGACAGAGGAGCCTGGTGGGCTGCTTCTATGGGATCGCACAGAGTCAGACACGACTGAAGCGACTTAGCAGCAGCAGCAGCATATCATACATGTGTCAATGTTTCATTCTTTTTTTGGCTAGATAATTACCCATTGAATGGATATGCCACATTTTGTTTAAGAAATCAATTCCAGATGAATTATAGATCTAAATATATAAAGTAAAATAATACAACTTGTAAATGAAAACTTGGGAAAATATCTTCATGACCTTGGGGCAGGTGATGATTTTTTCACCAAGATTCCAACAGCACTAATAATGAAGCTTCTTTGGCTCCTCAAACATTTTTCACTCTGGGGTGGGGTACCATGGTGGGGTACCATGGTGAGGTCAGGGCAGGGGAGGGTGGCGGGAAGCTTGAGGAGAAGGGAAGGTGGGAATGAAATACTGTCCTTTGGGTCTCTCCAGATCAGTTTTAGGAAGAAAAATATATGAAACTAAGGATTTGGAAATAGATTCTTTTATATATTTATTTTTGGCCGCACTAGGCAAACTTTTAGTTACCTATTCAGGTATCGAATCCTCACCCCCTGCATTAGGAGTGCAGAGTCTTGACCACTGGACCACCAAGGAGGCCCCAGAAATAGATTCCTTTAAAACTATCTGTGCCCCAGTCTCCCTTGGGCAGTATTTGGGTGCCCCCCAGGCATAAGTGAACCTTGGCTTGAAGCCTGTTGGACTAAAGGACTCATCAGAGGTAGCTCCTCAGACAGCATCTCCAAGAGGCCTCTCTGGGCCTCGAGCACCCAGGCTTCTGCTGACTGGCAGGGGCTAGGGAACTGCAGCACCCCAACTTCTGGAGAGTGTTCTCCTTTATCAGAGGATTTTGGACCTGCCTGTGCAAGGATATTGTTGCTGTTTAGTCACTGAGCTGTGTCCGAGGATTTTGGACCTGCCTGTGCAAGGATATTGTTGCTGTTTAGTCACTGAGCTGTGTCCGAGGCTTTGCAACCCCATGGGTTGTATCCCACCAGGCTCCTTTGTCCATGGGATTTCCCAGGCAATATACTGGAGTGGGTTGCCATGACCTCCTCCAGGGGATCTTCCTGACCCAGGGATCGAACCTGTGACTCTTATGTCTCCTGCATTGGCAGACAGATTCTTTACCACTGAGCCACCTGGGAAGCAACAACAAAAAAGACCATCGCTAAAAATGAATTCCTAGTCCCTAGTCCCATGGGAGATAGCCAAGAGATCACCTTTTGAAAGTGATGACACTTCCTGAGATGCCACTGCCAGGGTGAAGGTACTGTGATGTGTGGAGAGAGGGACCTTAGTCTCAAGGCTTGGGTCTTGGGAGACTTTATTGCAATCCCCCCTCTGCCTCAAAACCCTGGAAAGGAAACCACCTAAGTGCCAGTTGCCTATTCTGTAAAACCAGGGGCATGATCTCCCTGGCTTTTCCAAGGGCCCTTCAGCCCTAATGCACTACAAGACTTGAGGAGTCAGGGACACAGCTTTAAGTAACTGCAGCAGTAATTGTGCCTAAAGGCTCAGAGGTCACAAAGACTTTCAATAACCCCAAAAAGTTATCACCTAGCTTCTCATAGAAATGCCTACATACTCAGAATTTTGAAAGTCCTTTGAACTCATCCATGGACCACAGATAAGGAAGCCTTGCTTCCCAGACTTGTCAAAGACCACTGAAGGGAAGATATATTGTTTTCGTGCTGATGCCGGCTCCCAGAGGGGCCCTGGCCAGCACAATGGGCAGAAAGGCTTTGGCAAGGGAGGGGTGAGTCTTTGTACAAGGACCATTAGGAGCCTGGGCCTGGGTAGGCCTGTGTCCACTGAGCCTGAAGACCTGAGAGTTTTCTCCCTTGTTGTGAATTTTCAGAAAGGTTTCACCTGCTGTGTTAGGATCTGTGGGAGTAAGGGCTGGACAAAGCAGATTATGAGCCACATAGACTGCCCCCTGCTGTTACATTTCTCTCAGCTCACATTCCTGCTTACCTGTTTTAAGAGGGGCCTTTTTTTTAACTTTTGTTTTGGGGTATAGCGGATTAACAATGTTGTGATAGGTTCAAGGCATAGCCCAGGGACTCAGCCATATGTATACACACATATCTATTCTCCCCCAAACTCCCTTGCCATCCAGGCTGCCACACATTGAGTAGAGTTCCCTGTGCTCTACAGTTGGTTATCCATTTTAAATACAGCAGTGCGTACATGTCCATCCAAAACTCCCTGCTGCTGCTAAGTCACTTCAGTCGTGTCCGACTCTGTGTGACCCCAGAGACGGCAGCCCACCAGGCTCCCCCATCCTTGGGATTCTCCAGGCAAGAACACCAGAGAGAGTTGCCATTTCCTTCTCCAATGCATGAAAGTGAAAAGTGAAAGTGAAGTCGCTCAGTCGAGTCCGACTCTTAGCGACCTACCAGGCTCCTCCGCCCATGGGATTTTCCAGGCAAGAGTACTGGAGTGGGGTGCCATTGCCTTCTCCCCAAAACTCCCTAACTATTCCTTAAAAGCAAACAATAGTTAAGATGGCTATTTTTCAGTCTTGGTAAGGGATTAGATGTTTCCCTTTAGGTTTACTTTTTACACACACACACAAAATTCGCAGATAGCTTGTGCCTGTAACACCTCAACTTTATGTGAGAACCTGCACTGGCTCCAGCATGGGGAATGCCCCCCAAAAATATGGTGCTGACACTTCAGTGAATGGGGCATAAGATTAAGAAGAAAACCCACAATAACACCCGTTAGGGAAGCTAAGGGCCTCCCCAAGGGAGGCCTGGGGATGGCAGATATATGGGTACTACCTGAAGAGAGAACACTCTCAGCCATGAGATCTGTCACCAAACTCTGGTGTCTGCAGCCCAGGGGTTGGAGTCAGTTCTTTCCTGTCACCCCCGGTCACACATCAGAGCCTAAGGATGGATGAGGGAAACTTCTCTTGGCGTTTCCTGGCTCTTTCTGCTGCTGCTGCTAAGTCGCTTCAGTCATGTCTGACTCTGTGTGACCCCATAGACAGCAGCCCACCAGGCTCCCCCGTCCCTGGGATTCTCCAGCCAAGAACACTGGATTGGGTTACCATTTCCTTCTCTTCTCTCTACTTCACCTGAAATGCCAACCCTGGGGCAGAACTGCTTCCCAGAGCTGGCCTGGCTTCTTCCCTCCCTCCTTCCCCCTGGTGGTCGGAAGATCAAGAGGTGACAGGTGCTCACCACCACCACTCCTCACGTGCTCATGACTGTTGATCCCCAGGAGGATGGCCCTCCCTCCCTTCACTTTTTCCACAGCTGCATCCCTCACCTTGCCCATGACAGTAGGAAGGAGGTGGCACACACGGAGGGAAGGCAAAGACAGTGACAGGAATGGACGGCCTTCACAGCCACTATGTCTGATCACCCAGCCTGGGACAGGCTTTTGTAAGGAATCCCCTCCTTATTAGGAATAGCTTCCCTCCACCCAACCCCAACAAGATCATGGTGACCAACAACCTAACATCTCATGTTTTTCAAAAACTAGAGAGAAGAGGTAGCAGAGAGCATTTGAATCTGACAAGAAGACCATAATTTCATTTTTCTTCTCTCCCTGCCCGTTCTCAGTCACTGTGCCCATTCCCCTGGGGACAGAGGGACAGTTTACACTCACAATTGGTGGTGGCTGAACAGGCATGGTCATGGCCAAGGGAGCAAGGCAGTGGAGGAAGAGGCTGCTGGGATGGGAGAAGGGCTGGAAAGGACGCCCGACAGGCTCTTTGGTAGCAGCCACGGCAGTTTTCTGGGCAGAAATTGAAGAGATATGCCTTGCATGAACTGGCCTGCACATGAGGACAGGTCCTGGTACCTTGGTCGCAGTGGGCAGTGGCACTCTGCTCCCTGAGCCCTTGACTCCCAACCTCAGGCATCACAGATTGGAAGGCAAAAGATCACTGCCTGTTGCTCTCCTGGCTCTATTCTCAGCCCATCTTTTCACCCCTGGCTCTGGTCATCTTTCATCTCTTCAGTGCCATCTCTGCCTGTGGGATCTTAAGTGGTCTCTCCGTTTTGTCCCCTGAATGAATATCCAGCCTGCATCTCCAGTCCCTTGGATTTTGTATGTCTCCGTTGTCCTGCGAAAAGCACAGTTCTCGCCTCTTTAGCCACATGCTGGGGAGGTGGCTAGTGAGTATGAAGCAGAATGACATCTCTCCTTCATTCCATCCTGCCATTTCTTCCCTTAGTGCCCACTTCTGAGATGGTGAGGGCTGATATGAGTGGTCAAGACGCATGGGGAAGGGGGCCCTGCGAGGCCATGGCAGAGGGTTGAAAGGGAAAAACAGGTACTGAGTCAGCCAGAAGACCCAACTTCTACATTCTGTTCCACTACAACAAAAATGTCCTTTCTTCCTGGAGCAGTGGAGTTTCTGAATCAGGAATTCCCAATCCTCTTCCTGTTTCTATTTACATTTAAAAGGTCTTCCTGCCATTTATGCCTTAAAAAAAAAAAATCATCTCTGTAGCAGGTGAGAAGTTGCTGTATAACACAGAGCCCAGCCAGGTGCTGAAGCTACAAGTGTTGTGAGTGGGGACAGCAGCTTTGGGAAGATGGAGTGGCCTTTTGCCAACCTGTTCTCAGGAACTTTGGTGAATGGGCAATAACTACTGGCTCCATCTGCACAGTACTTCCTTCAATTTTTGAGTCCATCTCTTCTTTCTAAATGCTACACATGGACTCTCCTGGCTGTTCAGTGGTTAGGACTCCATGCTTTCACTGCAGGGAGCACAGGTTTGATCCTTGGTCCGGGAACTAAAATCCCAACATGAACAAACCAGTTTCTGTCTGACCTGGCTTTCAGTGAGCCATCACTTTTAAGTCATAAGCCTTACCCTGCTCTGACTGGACATCCCCTCCTAGCATCCAATGTTCACTGAGGCTACAAGACCATGAGGCCATAGGGTTCTCCTTACCATTCTGAATAAATCAGTTTGCAAAATCTCCAGATCTTCCTGCAAAGCATCTATACGTATGAAGCAATGCCTAAACAGCCATACAAGTTGGCCTCCTGTTAGGTCCTGGAGCAGTGTGGCATCAACTTGAAAGTTTTCTAGTCCATATAATGAAAGTTAGGGAAAAAAAAAAGAAAAAGGCCACTCACATGCCCTACCCTTCTACGGAGATAGGTACTCAGAAGAGCCCAGGCTGCCTCCTTCATCATTTCAGTCTAAATACCTCAGTGTCGAAGGCTCAGCAGAAGAAAGGTTATCAAGTGCTTCCAAGGCCCCTAGGCCTTTGCTTAATGCTAGAATTGACAGAAAACACTGCAGTAGTGGGTGCTCAGGGGAGAGGCAACTTAGAATGGGGGTACTTCTCCCAGGGCAAACACTGAAACTTCTCTTCCTGTTTCAGGATACAGTTCACTGAACCCTGGACTTAGGTTGTTCATGTAGATAGGATGATAGCCACAGATACTGCCTCAAACTTAGTAATTCATTCTGAGCTCCCTTCAGAGAAACTGTATACTCTTATGATCCATCTCTACTGAGAAAGAATGGGCGTAGGATTCCTCACCATCATTTATTTACTGAGTACCTGATACCTGAAGTAAAAATTTAGATCATGGAGGATGGGGAGGCCGAGTAACCAGACAGATACAAACAGGTAACTTCAGATATCCAAGAACAATTCCACTCTTTTATTTATAAAGAACTTTCCAGGTATTGGTAGTAGGCACTGAAGATACAAAGCTGCATAAAACAGAGTTTAGATTCCTTTTTGCAAAACATCCCATGTGCCCCTCCTAAAAACATTGTTACTGGCTACTTCAACATTATGCACTCTTTCATCACATCCAGGATCTATCTCTAAAATGGTGACTTTCCTCAGACTGGAGACACTGGACCTGATTCCCTTCTCTTGTGGAGTTTCTGGTGTCTAAGAAGGCTCGAACGCCTACTAAAATTTCTCTTGCATATGCTACAGGTATAAGGCTGCTCACCTGTGTGGGTTCTCTGGTGTTTAATAAGGTGGGAGTTCTGAATGAATCTTTTCCCACATTCATAACATTTAAAGGGCTTCTCTCCAGTGTGAATTCTTAGGTGTGTGTGTAGATTTGTGTTATGACTAAACCTTTTTCCACACCATGAGCATCTATATGGTTTAATTCCTTGGTGTGCCAGTAAGTGCTTTTAAGATCTGAACTCCATCTAAACTGCTTATCACATTGTTGACATTTATAGGGTTTCTCTTCAGTATGTACCCTCTGGTGTTTAATAAGGTCAGAGCTAACTCTGAAGCTTTTTCCACATTCCTGACATTTAAAAGGTTTCTCTCCCTCATAGCCTTTCCCATGAACATCTACAGGTTTTGGAAGCTCTTGTTTACAAATTTTAAGCTTCTTTCTTCTCCCCGGAAAAGCACGAAGCCGTTTCCGTACCCTGCATGTACCACCGTGATTTTCATTGCCCATTGTTGTCTCAGCATCTTTCATTGTGGCCTTTCTTAATACTTTGCATCCTGATGGTTGTATCTCTAATGTAGGAGATACAGGTGGGTCATCTCCAGTGTCATTTTTGAGCTTTAACCCTGTTGGAATAAACAGAAGAATCAGCCACCTGTTTCCCAGAAGAAGAAAACTGTAGGCATGGAAAGAAAAATCAACGCTGACAGCTTTTTAAAAATAAAGGAACAAGGTATTTTTGGTCCAATCTGGACAAAATGGCACAGACCCACTTCTCCCTGGTCTTCCTTTCTGGGCACAACAACAAATTCATTCAAGAATGCAAGATACAATGAACAGAGAATTCTAAAAAGTGGTAAGAGGAAGGCAAAATCGTTTGGGACTCCAGGACTATAAGAGTAACACAGTAGGTATCTTACATCCCACATCCAAAAAATGTAGGCAACCCAGATCTAGTGTTTTCCAAATCTCAACTGAGCAACAGAAGGCTACCTGAATAGGCTTACTCCATCCGCAATCTGAAATGCGAAACCTTCTGACAACTTCACAACTCCAATCGGAGACATCCAATTTGTCATGCAGAACTAGCAAGATGGACCTAGCTAACTAGCCACCAACAGCCTGCCCCAGGAAGCCTCTTCATCCCTATGGGTCAGAGACTCTCACCGAGAGACACTCTAGCCTAAGTAAAATCTTCCTCATTCCTCACTCTTTGGCAGCATGAGCAGGAGCACATGGGAATCCCAGCAGACTACATAAATCAAGGAGACCAAAATAATACCATAAAGGCTATGAAAATTAAGCTGTCACTAGACACATATTCCACAAAGTAGAAAAGAACTTACATGCTAAACTAAAACAGAGTGCCCATTAAAATATTTAAATAGGACCCAGACTCTCCTAACATAATAGACAAAATGATCAGGATACAAAAAAATAAATCACACAGGACACCTAGAACCAAAAAAAAAAAAAAAATCACAACTTGAGTGAGAAAAGGCAATCTGACAAAAATGGAATCAGATTGGTAATCAAAACCAGAAAGACAATAGAAAAATTTTTAATATATGGGAACAAATGGAAATATACTTCTAAATAATCCATGATTCAAAGAGAAAGTCTCAAGGGAAATTTAAAAATACATAATTAAATGAAAATGAAATTATATCAAAATATGGGGAATGCAGCTATAGGAATGCTCAGAGGAAAATGTATAGCCCTAAAGGCATACAATAGAAAAGAGGAAAGCTCTCAAATAAATAATCTAAGTTTCTACCTCAAGAAACTAAAAAAAAGGAAAATAAAACTTGAAGAAAGGAATAATAAAGATCACAGCAGAAATTAAACAAAAAACTTGCTCTTCAAAAAATTAATAAAATTGATAAACCTGTATTAACTTGGGCAAAAATGAAAGAAGATGCAAACCATCCATATCAGGAAGGAAACTGGGTCTATCACTACACATTCTGCAGCAATTAGAGATAATAAGGGAATACTATAACCAACTTATGTTCAAATTTTAAGTTAGGGGAAAATGGGTAAATTTCTCAAAATCTACAAACTACCAGAATTCAACCAGTGTGACATAGATAATCTGAACAACACTCTGAAAATTAAAAATTGAAATCATAATTAAAAAGCTGCCAAAACAGACATCTCCAGATTCATATAGTGTTACTGGAGGATTCTACAAAATATCCATACAATTAATACCACTTTTATATCATCTCTTCCAGAAAAGAAGAAATATTACCCAAATCATTTCATAAGGCAGTAATTACCCTGATAACAAAATCACACCAAGACAGTACTAAAAAGGAAAACTACAGACTAACATCTCCCATGAACTTCAACACAAAAATCCTCAACAAAATACTGGCAATCTGAATGTAACAATATGTAAGCATTATATACCATGATCAAGTAGGATTTCGATATTTGAAATCAATCAACATAACCCACCATATACCAACAAGCTTTGAAAGATCATAATCCCATTAACTGACACAGAAAAGTATTTGACAAACCCTACATCCATTAACAGTAAAAAAAAAAAAATCAAGAAGGACTTCCCTGGTGGACCAGTGACTAAGACTCCACATTCCCAATACAAGGGGCCCAGGTTCAATTCCTAGTCAGGGAACTAGATACTGAAATGACGCAACTAAGAATTTGTATGCCACAACTAAGAGTTTACACACTTCAACTAAAAACATCCCGAGTGCTGCAACGAAGACCCAGCACAGCCAAAAATAAATAAATAAAACCCTAGGAAAGTTAGGAATTATATCAACTTGATAAAATATCAATAAAAACCCTGCACTAACATCACATGTAATAGTGAAAGACATAACGTTTCCATGATAAAATTGGGAAGAAGGCAAGGATGTTTGCTCTCACCATTCTTAATCAACATTGTACCAGAAGTTGGACCTATTGCAATAGGTAAAAAATAAATATATAAATAAAAAGCACTGTAGATCATGTGACTATGTATAAAAATCCCAAGAAATTTACCAAAACAGAAAACCTTCTTAGAACTAGTAAGCAAGTTCATTACGGTCACAGGATAAAAGAATAAAACATAAAATTAGAGGCATACCTATATAAAAACAGTGAATATTTGTTTTAACAAAAATTTAAAATAATACCATTTACAGTTGTGCCAATGAAAATTAAATGCTTCTGCATATATTTGGCAAACATGCAGAGGATCTGCAGACTGAAAATTATAAAAAGTAGATGACCAACTATACTCCAACAAAAACATAAATAAAATAAGATTTTTTTCCTCATCAAAAAGTTGGTAATGGGACTTCCTGGTGGTCCAGTGGTTAAGAATCCACCTTCCAATGCAGGGGACTCGGGTTTGATCCCTGGTTGGGGAACTAAAATCCCACATGCCCCAGGGCAATGAAGCTGCTGCTGCTGCTAAGTCACTTCAGTCGTGTCCAACTCTGTGCGACCCCAGAGACGGCAGCCCACCAGGCTTTCCCCGTCCCTGGGATTCTCCAGGCAAGAACACTGGAGTGGGTTGCCATTTCCTTCTCCAATGCATGAAAGTGAAAAGTCAAAGTGAAGTTGCTCAGTCGTATCCGACTCTTAGCGACCCCATGGACTGCAGCCTACCAGGATCCTCCATCCGTAGGATTTTCCAGGCAAGAGCACTGGAGTGGGGTGCCACTACCTTCTCTGGGCAATGAAGCTAGCATGCTGTAACTAGAGAGAGCCCTCAAGCTGTAACTAGAGAAACCTGCACACCACAATAAAGACCCAGTGCAGCCAAAATGAATAAATAAAAAATTTTAAATGATGAAAGAAATCAAAGAAAACTTGAACAAACATACTGTGTTCATTGTTTGGAAAAATCAACAGTAAAGATATCATTCCTCCTCAAATTAACAAATAGTTTAATGTAATTCCTAGCAAAATTCCAAAAAAGTTTCTTATAGATAAGCTTATTCTAAAATTTACATGGAAAGGGACAGGCCCTAGCATAGCTTAAAATAAAATTTATCTTGACAAAAGAATAAAGTGGGAAGAAAGACTCTATCTGATTCAGGCTTTCTATATTGTATAGCTATAGTAATCAAGATAGTGCAATATTGGCAGAGGGATAGACACATAACTTGATGGAACAAAACAGATATACAAGTATACCCAAATGATTTTGACAAAAGTGCAAAAACAATCCAATGGAGGAAGGCCAGCCTTTTCAATAAACAAAGCTGAAGCAACTGGACCTATATAGGCAAAAAAAACAAATGAGCTTCAATCTAAATTTCGTATCTTATATAAATTTACTCAATATGAATCAAGACTTAAATGCAAACTTAAAAAACTTTTAGGAAAAACACAGAAAATTTTAGGGATCTATGGCTAGCCCTGATAGCAAAAATACAATCGGTAAAAAGAACAGTGAAAAATTGGGCATCAAAATAAAAAACTTACTCTGTGGAAACCCATGGGAAGAGGATAAAAAGAAAAATATACAGACTTGGGGAAACTACTTGCAAACCATATACCCAAGAAAGCACTACAATCTATAAAAGAACTCTCAAAATTCAACAGTTAAAAAACAACCTAATGAAAACCATGGCAAAGGCCATTTCACTAAAGATAATATAAAGATGGCAAATAAGCACATGAAAAACTACATCATTATTAGCTATTAGCAAAATCCAAGTCCAAGCCACAATGAGATAACATTACATACTTAACAGAAGGCCAAAAAAAATTTTTTTAATGGTAATACTATTAAACAATGGCAAGAATGTGGAGAAACTGGATCACATCCATTGCTGGCTAGGAAGGTAAAATGATGCAGCCACTCTGAAAAACAGTTTAGCATTAAACATCTAATTACCATATGAAACAGCAATTTCACTCTTTCACTCTCTATCCCAGAGAAACGAAAACTTACCGTCTCTACACAAAATTCTGTACAGGAATATTCATGGCAGCTTTATTTGCAATAGCCCAAGACTAAAGACAGCAAAAATATCTTTCAATGGATGAATGGTTAAGCAAATTGTGGTTTATCAATATTACAGAACGCTTCTCAGCAGTAAAAATGAATGAACTACTGATACACCCAATAACTTAGATGAATTTCCAGGGAATTACTGCGAAGGAGAAAAGTTAATCTCTCAAAGCTACGTATTTTATGACTCTAATCATATACTTTTGAAATGGCAAGATTTTTAAAAACTGTAAGCAGATCAGTGGTTGGCATGGGTTGGTGACGAGGTAGGGTGTGGGAGGGAAGTGTGTGTTGTTATATTGATAAAAGGGCAACAGGAAGGATCCTTGTGGTAATGTATCTTGATTGGGGTGGTAATATACAAACCTCCACATGTGATAAAACCTTACAGAACTAAATACATACACACCCACAAATGAATACAAGGAAAATAGAAATATGAATAAGGTCAGTGGACTGCACCCATTTTATTATCCTGGTTGTGACATGATATATGTTTGTAAAAGTTATCACTGAGGGAAAATGGGTAAAGTGTATATGGGTTCTTTGTATTACATTTTAAATATGCATGTGAATCTACAAATAAGTCAATAAAGAGGTTAATTTTTTTAAATATATAGGAACAAAGTCTTAAAATTGTTAAGTCCTTATAAAGGCTCCTATTAAGGAATTTTCTCCTCTTCCTATATGTACACTTACCTCAAAGAAACTCTCCAAGAATGTCCTTGAACTCTTAGGAACGTTGGGTCTATGGTTCTTGCCCTTGTGCTAAACAGATCACTTTAAGTGTAGGGTGCAATGATAATGCTCTGAGAATAAAACTTGGAGGTCATGGACTGCCATCTAAATTCCAGACTATTTCAGAAAAAGTGAGTAACTCTTTACACTTTTATTTACTCCAAACATTTAAATGGGCGGAATCTTAAACTCAGTATCTTTATATTCTACCGTGGCTGTGGGTGGATGTGCAATGAGGAAGCTAGGAACTAACCCTAAGGACACATGGAAATGTCGTGGACTGGGAGTCCTGTGGTATTCCAGCAGACCTGGTTAGAGATGAGGCGGCAGAGACCAGGATGGTAAGAGCAGAAGAGGTTGAGATATGGTTGTATTCAGGACCTATTTTGAAGACAGAGTTAAGAGTACTTGCTCACTGATTGGCTGGGGGGTAGGGTATAACAAAAGGACTGGAAAAAAGGATAACTGAGAGGTTTGGGGCCTAAACAACTGGGTAAAACTGTGCTTTCTACTGACATGGAAAAGGTGGAAAGAGTGGGCTTGCAGGGTAGGGCAAGAGTATGATAAATCAAGCAGTCTACTTAAGAGAAAGACGGGTGTAAAAAGCTCTCCAGGTGATCTGGATCTGCCTTCCCTTTCCTCACATCATCAAGCTGAGAACCAACCCACTGCTGGGACACTCTCACAGGTGTGCATTTTCCATGAACTGAGGATGTAACAGATTGCTCAACTGCTGTACAAAAGAAAGGAAGACTCTTTACCTAGAGAGGTGACATTCTCATAGACCTCCTGCATTACATTAAGGTAGAGGGTCCTCTGATTAGGGTCCATTATTTGCCATTCTTCCTCGGAAAAATACAAGGCCACATCTTCAAATGTCAACGGCCTCTAAAGAAGAGAGTAAGTTTTAGTTCAGTACTCGCTACAACAGAAGCTATCCTATCACTCATCTCTGAATTACATGGGAGGCCAGTTACCAAAAAAGTTAAGAGAAGATTCAAGGGAAAAGAGATGACAGAAAAGGTGCCCAAGAGATCAGTACACAGCTTGGGAGATGCCCAATCCCCACAGCGTCATTCCTAGTTGCCTAGGAAACACCTGGGGCTAATGTGCCTCAGAGCATCTGCTGTGTAAGGTAGGATCATGGGCAGCAGAGAAAAACAGACAAGGCCCCATTCAGGCTACCTGAAAAAGCTTGTAAAGTACAGCTCACCTGGGACTCAGGCAAGGTGAGCTCAGATGCCATCTTCCAGCTTAGAGTGCTTTTCTGCTCACAAAAGGTTAGACTCTCTTCATCAGGCACAGCTGTGGGGAAGGAGCCAGAAAAAAAAATATTTTCTGTTTACCTCAAACCAATTTCTACAGTTTAGGACTCCTTCAGTAAAGACAGCTCACCTTCAAGTGTGAGTGTGAGTGTGTGTGTGTGTTCAGTAAAGACAGCTCACCTTCGTGTGTGTCCGTCCTTCAGTAAAGACAGCTCACCTTCGTGTGTGTGTGTGTCCTTCAGTAAAGACAGCTCACCTTCGTGTGTGTCCGTCCTTCAGTAAAGACAGCTCACCTTCATGTGTGTGTGTATGTGTGTGTACACACGTGCTCGCACATGTACACCAGAAGTGGCCTTCTCCTTATAAATTAGAACCAAAAAGCCACCACTCCATAGATTGGTTCCCAGTTTTCATTAAATAAAAGGAAATCCATTGTTTTTCCTCTCATTAAAGAAAATGTTCACTGAGCTGGGCAAGCATTAGAGGTGTTTGAATATTAAAACCTTGGGTCCTCCAGTGTATGATGGGAAACATGGGAGATTTCTTTTATTACTTTTTTCCTGGTGTACAATTCTCTTCCCATTCTGCCACTGACAGCCCATTTCTGATCCCAATTTCTCCTCTAACGGTGAGATGACCCCGCCTTGTCCCTGCTCTACCTTCTTCTCCCCTCTCAAATTTCTATAGAGAAAGGTCCACATTGTGAACACCAGGGTTCTGTGGTTTGGATGCTTCTGTATCCCAGAATGACCTTCACCTTCACCCACCACTGACCTACTGTACTCCCACTAGAAAGACATCCTAACTGAAAGCATGACTGGGCACCTGGAAAATTCCCATGACATGCTACCTGAACCAATTACTATCACAGCTCCCAGGAGAAGATAATTATGATGAAACTCCTCACCTCTTTCATACACAGGCTGGGTTTCTTTGTGAGTATTCCAGCCCGGCTCTTGCAGTACCTGGTATATATTCGAACATTCTTCCTGGAACATACCTATTGGTTGGGGCTCTGCTGGCTTCCACTTAAAGCCTGGGGCCACTGCTGTTCCTCCCAAGAGCACTGTGTCCTTTCCCAGTTCATGGGCTGTGACCTAGAAATAATCCCCATCCTCATTAGCAAAGAGCTTTTGGTTTTGGGGTGGTGATAGAAGAACAAACAAGAGTCGAATCCACGTTTGGAGAGTGTGTAAGGAAGTAACTTTAAAAAATGAAGAGATATTGTGCCATGATTTTCTCACAAGGAACTGTACACAAGATCTGGGAAAATCAGTTTAACAATGAGAGAAGCTATGACTGTTGCTGGCCTCCACACCTCCTTGGACAGCCACGGCTCAGGCCAAGAGCAGGGTAGGGGCAGGCTGCCTGTTCTCTCACTGCCTCCACTCTCTTGCTTTCTAGATTTGGATACTTGATTAGTGAACTTTTATTTTAAAATGAATAAAAAAGGGTTTTCTGTCAGTTAGATTTTCCAACCCTCCCACGTCCAGGGACAATTTCATGGAGAAAGGGGATGCACCAGAGGAAAAAATGGGGGAAGAGCTGGATTCAACTTTCCTCCATACACTTCAGGTGTATAAGACACTTGTGCTCTTCAAGGTGGGCTCTCAAGGAGAGGAAGTATACTGCCATCTCCCCAGGGTAGATCTGGTTACCCAACTCACCAGCAAGGCCAAGGGAAAGCATGAAGGAAGGCCACAGAGGCTCTTTTCTCCTGGCCCTGAGATGTGTGTTCCCATCCCAGAGAGTACCACCCCTCAGCATTCAGATTTTCTCCATTTTTCTGTTAGCTTTTTTCTCCTTTCTGATCCTTGTTTCCCTTTTCTCTTTCTATTTCTTCTCTTTCTTTGCAGTCTCCCCAGAAAGGTTTGATTTATACTTTGGCTGCTACCCTCTCCTGCCTTTGACCTTTAAAACCCTGCATTCAGAGGGTTTTTTTCTCCCTTCCTAGCATTTTCTTGCCTTTTATTTCTTGGCTGCTAAGTCCTGTCTCCTTGGCCATCTAGGCCAGACCCACCACCTTCAATTCACCCTGGTCCTAAAGAGGGCAAAATGCATTTCTTTTTTCTAAGGCCAGGAAGACTCTCAGGAACTCCCAAACCTGGAAGCTGTCACTGCTCAAGTCTGTGATTTCAGATTGCACTTAGTTATTCTAAAGGAACAACAGAAGAGTGACTTAATCCATCTCATTCTCCAATTATTGATCCCACTTTCACCCTCTTTCACAGTGTACATGTAAGGAATCTTTCTGCTCACCTCATTGCTTATTCCACCAGATTCTCTCTTAAAGCGGTCTACCAGGGCCACAGCCTCTTTGATGTTCTGTGGATGATACTTCTGCACCCAGCTGTGGACATGACTGGGCAGAACGTCCAGGAACTGCTCCAGCACCAGCAATTCCAAGATTTGCTCTTTTGAGTGGATCTGTGGCCTCAGCACTGACAGCATAATTCCTGCAGCTGGCTGACAGCCTCACGCGGTCCAGGTGCGTCATGGTAACAGAAGCTCCGGAAGTGCTGGCGAGCACTCTCAGGACTAAGACTGCCCATCTGTGGGCTGGATTTATTACTCTTATTGGAACTCTCTTTCACAGACCTCTTAGTACCCTGCAAAACCTTCACATATGGGTACAAGCATGCATTCGCCTTCACATGGCTCATCATTATTTGCTCTGGGAACGATTTTTCTCCTACTTGTGATATCCTCCTGGGCCACCTGATAACTGAGGCCTTGTCAGGTTTGGTACAAAACCAATGAGTGGATCTTCTCCCCAAGGGCACTGAGAGAGGGGAGGAAAAAAAAGTACACATCAAGAAGAAAGCCGCATGACGCACATTTACTATTTATAATTATCAGAGAAGAAGAAACAGAAAGTTATCAGAAAAGGAGGAACAGAAAGTAACTGTTCTGCCTCCTCTTTAAAATTAACTGCCATTCCTGAAGGCTCAAGACTTAGGGCATGTTTTCAACCTTTCCTCTGTTACCCAACTTTGAAACAAATATACAGCTCTGAAAAGACAAATGTTAGTTCATCACTTTTTCTTTAAGGTTGAGGGATGAAAAACCTTGCATGCATTTGCTAAAAGGAGCTTTGATGTTATCCAATACTTAATCTGTGCACTTCCTGTCCCACCTTTATAAACGGGGGTATTTGACTTTCTCTACATTTTAATAGATCATTCCAGTTTCTTATCCTCAGTGAGATGAGGGATAACTGCTCTGTCCCTTCATATTCTTATGCAGACTGATTCCTTTGCTTCATGAAACATCTATATTCTCTTTTCCATCATATTAATACTGGAAGGGAAACTGAGACATCCAGATCAGCAAAGAATTAGAGAAAAAGTAACCTTATTCTTTTCAGCAAGTTTCCCCCACTAAGCTATCAGATGGCATCAACACTGCTTCTTTGGTACCTCCTGGGAACACTTATAAAGGTCACTGCCCCTTTCTACCTATTATGAAAATTTCTGCTCACTTTATTAGAAAAACTGACAGCTGGCTTTCTTTACAAGATATCCAAACGGTCACACTGTTTAAAAAAAAAAAAAAAGGATAAACAGTGACAATTAAGGTTCTTCGAAAACAAGAAAGGTCCTAGAAAAGGTAACCCTTGTCTTAACTTTACATTTTCTCAGGGTCATAGAGATTTTTAAGAAAGGCTGAGGATGGCCTTGAGAGTCTGATTTTCTCAGAGGTGACCCAAGAGAAACAACAACAAAGCTCTTTCAAGGAAGCCACAGGTATTCAAAGAAATGGTTGGTTCCTGCTGCCTATCTAGGCTCGAGAGGTACAGGGACACTTGCTGCATTTCTCTGTCAGCAGACACTAATGTCTTGGAGACTGAAATGATCTCTTTCTCGGAGTTTCCCTGATAGCTCAGTTAGTAAAGAATCCACCTGCAATGCAGGAGACCCCAGTTCGCATTCCTAGGCCGGGAAGCTGGAGAAAGAATAGGCTACCCACTCCTATATTCTCGGACTTCCCCTGTGGTTCAGGTGGTAAAGAATCCGCCCACAATGTGGGAGACCTAGGTTCGACTCCTGGGTTGGGAAGATCCCCTAGAGATGGGAAACGCTACCCATTCTCTGTCAGCAGACACTAATGTCTTGGAGACTGAAATGATCTCTTTCTCGGAGTTTCCCTGATAGCTCAGTTAGTAAAGAATCCACCTGCAATGCAGGAGACCCCAGTTCGCATTCCTAGGCCGGGAAGCTGGAGAAAGAATAGGCTACCCACTCCTATATTCTCGGACTTCCCCTGTGGTTCAGGTGGTAAAGAATCCGCCCACAATGTGGGAGACCTAGGTTCGACTCCTGGGTTGGGAAGATCCCCTAGAGATGGGAAACGCTACCCACGCCAGTGTTCTGGCCCGGAGAATTCCACGGACTGTATTCGAAGAGTTGGGACACAACCAAGCGACTTTAAAATTCACCAGTAATATGCTCATAAGCCAGCAGAAACGGGCAAGTTTCGCTGGGTGCACTGGTAGGCTTTACTGCCCTATGCCCCACCTACACCTTCTCGGTCGAAAGTACCCCAAAGCTCTCAACACACCAGCAGCCTCCGAGTCTACTTCACCAGCAACCCTGGGTTTTATTTCCACACAGTATACAAAAGTTTGCTTCCGGAGGTTAGATGTGAAGGCCTGAGTACCGTCCTCCTTGCGAACAGGTACCGCCGGTTCT
>SJXQ01008816.1:0-23832 GCA_006408695.1 Aepyceros melampus
CCACTCTTACAGCAGAAAGCAAAGAAGAACTAAAGAGCCTCATGATGGAAGTGAAAGACGAGAGTGAAAACGTTGGGTTAAAACTCAGTATTCAGAAAACTAAGATCATGGCATCTGGTCCCATCACTTCATGGGAAATAGATGTGGAAACAGTGGCTGACTTTATTTTTTGAGGCTCCAAAATCACTGCAAATGGTGACTGCAGTCATGAAATTAAAAGATGTTTACTCCTTGGAAGGAAAGTTATGACCAACCTAAACAGCATATTAAAAACAGAGACATTACTTTGTTAACAAAGGTCCTTCTAGTCAAGTCTCTGGTTTTTCCAGTAGTCATGTATGGATGTGAGAGTTGGATTATAAAGAAAGCTGAGTGCTGAAGAATTGATGCTTTTGAACTGTGATGTTGGAGAAGAAGCTTCACAGTCCCTTGGACTGCAAGGAGATCTAACCTGTCCTTCCTAAAGGAAATCAGTCCTGAATATTATTTGGAAGGACTGACATTGAAGCTGAAACTCCAATATTTTGGCCACCTGTTGTGAAGAACTGACTCATTTGAAAAGACCTTAATGCTGGAAAAGATTGAAGGTGTCAGGTGAAGGGGATGACAGAGGATGAGATGTTTGGATGGCATCACCAACTCAATGGACATGAATTTGAGTAAACTCCTGGAATTGATGATGGACAGGGAGACGTGGCATGCTGCATCCACAGGGTTGCAAAGTGTTGGACACGACTGAGCAACTGAACTGTACTGAACTGTACTGAACTTATGACAGGGGCAGAAACACTGAAATCTCTAAACTTTACTATTCTACTCTTCAAAGAGAGGGATGACTTTGTTACATTAGAATAAAACCATGGTTAATATATTCCTTGGATGTATGATAGTTTCCCCAAGTCAATTAGAAATTTCTCAGTTATTTCAGAAGTTAAGAGCTATCCTTTAATCCCTTATTACTAAATGTTTGTATTATAAGAGAGATATTTATATGTTGATATGTACCACAAACTATCATAGCAATTATATGTGTGTGTGCTGTGCTCAGTCACACCTGAGTCTTTGTGATCCCATGGACTGTACCCTGCCAGGCTTCCTCTGTCCGTGGGATTTGCCGATCAAGAATACTGGAGTGGGTTGCCTTTCCATTCCCCTGGGATCTTCCCAATGCAGGGATCAAACCCATATGTTCTGCATTGCAGGTAGATCCTCCACTTGGATCAGGCAGTAAAGACTCTGTCTTCATGCAGGAGATGCAGTATATATGGATTTGGATGTAGATATACAGACATATGGAGAAGGGAATGGCACCCCACTCCAATACTCTTGCCTGGAAACTCCCACGGACAGAGGGGCCTGGGTGGCTGCAGTCCATGGGGTCACTGAGAGTTGGACACGACTCAGTGACTTCACTTTCACTTCTCACTTTCGTGCACTGGAGAAGGAAATGGCAACCCACTCCAGTGTTCTTGCCTGGAGAATCCCAGGGACAGCAGAGCCTGGTGGGCTGCCATCTATGGGGTCGCACAGAGTGGGACACGACTGAAGCAACTTAGCAGCAGCAGCAGCAGCAGCAGCAGCATACAGACATATAGATATATAGCGTGCCTGTGTGTGTGTGGGCCACAACCTGAGATGAGTGGATATCTGGGAACCTGGCTGTGAGACACAGCAGAGGCTCAGATGTGAAGCAATGTCTAAACTGGGCCATGGCACCTACTACTGGTGCTTACATGGGTTTCATATCAGAGGCAACTCCAATCATTGACTACAGCTGGATGCCACAGCCACAACCCTACCCATGCTGAAGTCCATGCAGGTCCTAGCTCCCTGTATTTGCAGCCCATAGTATTACAAGAAGAGCAACCCTACTGTATGGCCACAAGAGCTTCAGACCCAAAGATGCTTCTGAGCAGAGGAGGGCCAACTATTGGTGGTGCTTACAGAGACAGTGCATCAGAGGCAGTCTGCATCTCAAGCTCTGCCCAGGCCAACAGGTTCATGCCCCACCACATGTTAAGTGCCACACACTAGCACTTCTTGTCCAGCACTGCTCCCCTCTGGGTCGACCAAGCTGGTGCAGGAGTGGGGAAGCACACACTTAGGGGGAACAAGATCATCTCAGACCTGACCCTCAGGGCTTCTGCTCTAGCAACCCGGTACCTGTCTCCTTTCCATTAAGCCAGTGTGTTGTTAGTCACTAAGTCTTGTTCAACTCTTTGTGACCCCATGGACGGTAGCCTGCCAGGCTCCTCTATCCATGGAATTTTCCAGGCAAGAATACTGAAGTGGGATGCCATTTTCTTCTGGCCTTTAAACAAAGAGAAAGCCATATCTCATACCTGACTCAATCTCAAGCCCTCCATACCTTCTAACAAGATGATTGCAATCAGTACACCCCAAAGAAAGGCATGAATTGTGATAACATCGGATCTAGCTCTTCCAGTAAAGCTACTGGGCACACATCAACTGTATGTGACTGTTCCCACAGAAAGACACCACTTTAAGACAGAAAGAGTTAACTGTGGCACATAATTTAAGAAGACAGACAAAGGTAATTAAAATGAAAAGACAGAGGAATTTGTCCCAACTTAAATAATGAGATATCATGCCTTAAAAAGAGCTAATGAAAGAGAAACAAACAGGTCACCAGATTTGGAATCAATGCATTATTAAAGATATAAAACAATTTTCTCAACCTAAAGTGATTCAAGGAATCTTCCAAAATAAGTTTTATTTCCAGTATTCACCCTGTGCATTTTGTTAATAAGTGGAAGACCATAAAATATTTAATTCTGTGAAAAAAAGGAGTGATTAATCACTTGTAATTTTAGTAGGGAACTATAAAATAAAAACTAATTAGAACCAAACATTACGTTAAATGAAATGAGCAACAACTAGAAGTAATTACTAGTATACCAGGTGATACAGAAGAATCCAGAAGTTAACTGAAATAAAGAATCATGAAAACAACTCAGTCAGAAAAGAAAAAAAAAATTAAAAATGAGAATAGTTTGAAGGATGTTTGACTACATTAAGAACATCCACACTGGCATAATTGGAGTGCTAGGAAGAAAAACAAAGAAAGAGAAGGTAGTCAAAACATATTTGATAAACTTATGGATGGAAACTTCTGAAATCTGAATAAAAAAGCAAATTCAGGTACCAGAAGCAGAAAGTGTGTCCCAAAAATGACAGCAGCAAGACCTATACCAAGATATAGCAATTAAAACCACAAAGTTAAAGATATGGGTTTCTAAAGGCAGCAAAAATAAAAGTGTCACATAAGATGGAAACACATAAGTCTATCAGCTGATTTCTTTCTTTCTTTTTCTTTTTTTTTTTTTGCCAAAACTTTGTAAGATATAATGGGAAGGCATGATATATTTAAAGTGTTGAGATGGAAAAACATGCAAACTAGGGCATTCTACCCAGAAAGATTAACATTTAGAATTGAAGGAGAGATAAGAAACTTTTCAGACAATCAAAGACCAATAGAATTTATCAATTCTAAACCTACTCTACACGGAATGTTGTAGGACCTTCTCTCAGAAGGAAACAAAAAAGGTATAACAAGTGGGAAGAAACTATAAGAGAGAGAAAATACTGTGAGTAAACACAAACATGTAGAGAGGCTGAGAATCTAATCAGTTAAACTAGTGTAAAAATTTAATAGAGAAAAAAATTCTAAAATCTAGTCTAGCTACAATAAGAATTAAAGGGATGAATAGGGAGGTATCAAATGTGAGTTCAAAGATGCAAAATGTAGGGCAGGGAATGAAAATGTAGTGCTATTAGTATGTGTATGAACTTAAAAGACAACTTGTTTTTAAAAGTAGACATTGCAGCACTGTTTATAATAGCCAGGATATGGAGGTAACCTAGATGTTCATCAGCAGATAAATGGATAAGAAAGCTGTGGTACATATACACAATGGAGTATTACTCAGCCATTAAAAATAATACATTTGAATCAGTTCTAATGAGGTGGATGAAACTGGAACTGATTATACAGAGAGTAAGCCAGAAAGAAAAACACCAATACAGTATCAGTTCAGTCCAGTTCAGTTCAGCCACTCAGTCGTGTCGACTCTTTGCAACCCCATGAATCACAGCACGCCAAGCCTCCCTGTCCATAACCAACTCCCAGAGTTCACTGAGACTCACATGCATTGAGTCAGTGATGCTATCCAGCCATCTCATCCTCTGTCGTCCCCTTCTTCTGCCCCCAATCCCTCCCAGCATCAGAGTCTTTTCCAATGAGTCAACACTTTGCATGAAATGGCCAAAGTTCTAGAGTTTCAGCCTTAGCATCATTCCTTTGAAAGAACTCCCAGGGTTGATCTCCTTCAGAATGGACTGGTTGGATCTCCTTGCAGTCCAAGGGACTCTCAAGAGTCTTCTCCAATACCAGAGTTCAAAAGCATCAATTCTTTGGCACTCAGCCTTCTTCATAGTCCAACTCTCACATCCATACATGACCACTGGGAAAACAATAGCCTACACTAGATGGACCTTGGTTGGCAAAGTAATGACCCTTTGTTTACCATACATCAAAAATCTACACGAGATAAAATCTAGAGAGAAAGAAACACAAGCATATCACTAAATAAAATCATCAAATCATAAGATAAGAAACACAAAGAAAAAAGTAAAAGAATGCCACTAGCAAACAGAAAACAAGTTAACAAATTGGCAATACAAACAGGACTGGAAAAGGTCAGTTTTCATTCCAATTCCAAAGAAAGGCAATGCCAAAAATGCTCAATACTGCACAGTTGCACTCACCTCACACGCTAGTAAAATAATGCCCCAAATTCTCCAAGCCAGGCTTCAGCAATACATGAACCGTGAACTTCCAGATGTTCAAGATGGTTTTAGAAAAGGCAGAGGAACCAGAGATCAAATTGCCAACATCTGCCAGATCATTGAAAAAGCAAGAGAGTTCCAGAAAAACATCTATTTTGGCTTTATTGACTCTGCCAAAGCCTTGACTGTGTGGATCACAATAAACTGTGGAAAATTTAGAAAGAAATGGGAATACCAGACCACCTGATCTACCTCTTCAGAAACCTGTATGCAGGTCAGGAAGCAACAGTTAGAACTGGACTGGAACAACAGACTGGTTCCAAATAGGAAAAAGAGTTTGTCAAGGCTGTATATTTTCACTCTGCTTATTTAACTTAGGTGCAAAGTACATAATGAGAAACAATGGGCTTGAAGAAGCACAAGTTGGAATCAAGATTGCTGGGAGAAATATCAATCACCTCAGATATGCAGATGACACCACCCTTATGGCAGGAAGTGAAGAGGAACTAAAGAGCTTCTTGATGAAAGTGAAAAAGGAGAATGAAAAAGTTGGCTTAAAGCTCAACATTCAGAAAATGAAGATCATGGCATCTGGTCTCATCACTTCATGGGAAATAGATGGGGAAACATTGGAAACTGTGGCTGACTTCATTTTGGGGGGCTCCAAAATCACTGCAGATGTTGACTGCAGCCATGAAATTAAAAGACACTTACTCCATGGAAGGAAAGATTGAGAAGCAGAGATATTTTTTGTCAACAAAGGTCCATCTAGTCAAAGTTATTGTTTTTCCAGTGGTCATGTACAGACGTGAAAGTTAGACTATAATGAAAATTGAGAGCAGAAGAATTGATGCTTTTGAACTGTGATGTTGAAGAAGACTCTTGAGAGTCCCTTGGACTGCAAGGAGATTCAACCAGTCCATTCTAAAGGAGATCAGTCCTGGGTGTTCATTGAAAGGACTGATGTTGAAGCTGAAACTCCAATACTTTGGCCACCTGCTGTGAAGAGCTGACTCATTTGAGAAGACCCTGATGCTGGGAAAGATTGAGGGCAAGAGGAGACGGGGACAACAGAGGAGGAGATGATTGAATGGCGTCACTGACTCAATGGATATGAGTTTGGGTGAACTCCGGGAGTTGTTAATGGACAGGGAGGCCTGGCACACTGTGATTCATGGGGTTACAAAGAGTCAGACATGACTGAGTGACTGCACTTAACTGAACACCTACCTAAAACCTCTTTAACGGCCAGTAGATTAAATGATCTCCTAAAGAGCTGACTTAAGATTAAATATTAAAACAACTAAGAACATAGCATCTGGCCCATTACTGCATGGCAAATAGAAGGGGAAAAGGTAGAAGCAGTGATAGATTTCCTCTTCTTGGGCTCCAAAATCACTGTGGATGGTGACTGCAGCCATGGAATCGGAAGATGATTACTTCTTGGCAAGAAACCAATGGCAAACCTAGATAGTGTGTTGAAAAGCAGAGACATTGCTCTGCCAACAAAGGTCCATATAGTCAAAGCTACTGTCTTCCCAGTGGTCACAAATGGTTGTGAGAGCTGGACCATAAAGAAGGCAGAATGTGGAATAAATGACACCTTTGAACTATGCTGCTTAAGAAGACTCCTGATAGTCCCTTGGACAGTAAGGAGATCAAACCAGTCAGTCTTAAGGGAAATCAACCCTGAATATCACTGAAAGGACTGATGCTGAAGTTGAAGTTTCAGTATTTTTTACCTGATGCAAACAGATAGCTCGTTGGAAAAGTCCCTGTTGCTGGGAAAGATCAAGGACAGAAGGAGAAGAGGGCATTAGAGGATGAGATGGCTGGATGGCATCACCAATGTAATGAACATGAACTTTGGCAAACTCTGGGAGATGGTAAGGGACAGGCAGGCCTGTCATGGTGCAATTTATTTTCTGGAATTGAGCTGCAGGAGTAGCTTGTATATTTTTGAGATTAATTCTCTGTCAGTTGCTTCATTTGCTATTATTTTCTCCCATTCTGAAGGCTGTCTTTTCACCTTGCTTATAGTTTCCTTTGTTGTGAAAAAGGTTTTAAATTTAATTAGGCCCCATTTGTTTATCTTTTCTTTTATTTCCCTTACTCTGGGAGGTGGGACATTGAGGATCTTGCTGTGATTTATGTCGGAGAGTGTTTTTCCTATGTTTTCCTCTTAGAGTTTAATAGTTTCTGGCCTTATGCTTAGATCTTTAATCCATTTTGAGTTCATTTTTGTGTATGGTGTTAGAAAGTGTTCTAGTTTCATTCTTTTATGAGTGGTTGACCAGTTTTCCCAGTGTTACCTATTAAAGAGATTGTCTTTTCTCCATTGTATATCTTGCCTCCTTTGTCAAAGATAAGGTGTCCATAGGTGTGTGGATTTATCTCTGGGCTTTCTATTTTGTTCCATTGATCTATATTTCTTTCTTTGTGCCAGTACCATACTGTCTTGATGACTGTAGCTTTGTAGTAGAGCCTGAAGTCAGGCAGGTTGATTCCTCCAGTTATATTCTTCTTTTTCAAAATTGCTTTGGCTATTCTAGGTTTTTTGTATTTCCATATAAATTGTGAAATTATTTGTTCTAGTTCTGTGAAAAATACCTTTGGTAGCTGGACAGGTATTGCACTGAATCTACAGATTGTTTTGGGTAATATACTCATTTTCACTATATTGATTCTTCCAATCCATGAACACTGTATATTTCTCCGTCTATTAGTGTCCTTTTTGATTTCTTTCACCAGTGTTTTATAGTTTTATATATATAAGTCTTTAGTTATTTTAGGTAGATATACTCCTAAGTATTTTATTCTTTTTGTTACAATGGTGAATGGGATTGTTTCCTTAATTTCTCTTTCTGTTTTCTCATTGTTAGTGTACAAGAATGCAAGGGATTTCTGTGTGTTAATTTTATATCCTGAAACTTTACTATATTCATTGATTAGCTCTAGTAATTTTCTGGTGGAGTCTTTAGCATTTTCTATGTACAGGATCAAGGCAGTCCTAAGATGGCAGAGGACTAGGATGGGGAGAACACTTTCTCCCCAACAAATTCATAAAAAGAGCATTTATACGCTGGGTAAATTCCACAAAACAACTTCTGAATGCCAGCAGAGGACATCAGGCACCCAAAAGAGCAGCCCATTGTCTTTCAAGGGAGATGCTTCATCAACGGTGCTGTATAGATGGAGAAATCTTGAGGCTATTGTAAAAATAAGACAGAAAACCAGAAGCAGGAGGCTTAGGTCCAAATCCTGAGAACACCAGAGAACTCCTGACTCCATGGAACATTAATCGATAGGAGCTCATCAAACGCCTCCATACCTACACTGAAACCAAGCATCACCCAAGGGCCAACAATTCCAGAGCAAGACATACCATGCAAATTCTCCAGAAACACAGGAACACTTTCCTGAGCTTCAGTACAGGCTGCCCAAAGTCACTCCAAACCCATTGACATCTCATAACTCATTACTGGACAGTTTATTACACTCCAGAGAAAAGAAATTCAGCTCCACCCACCAGAACAGTGACACAAGCTTCCCTAAACAGGAAACCCTGACAAGCCACCCGTACCACCCCACCCACAATGAGGAAACTTCACAATAAAGAGAGGTTCACAAACAGCCAGAATACAAAAAGGCCACTCCAAACACAGCAATATAAACAGGATGAAGAGACAAAGGAATACTCAGCAGGTAAGGGAACAGCATAAATGCCAACCAAACCAAACAAAAGAGGAAGAGATAGGGAATCTACCTGAGAAAGAATTCCGAATAATAGTGAAAATGATACAAAATCTTGAAATTAAAATGGAATCACAGATAAATAGCCTGGAGACAAGGACTGAAAAGATGCAAGAAATGTTTAACAAGGACCTAGAAGAAATAAAAAAGAGTCAGTATATAATGAATAATGTGATAAATGAGATAAAAAAAAACACTGTGGAAAGAACAAATAGAATAACAGAGGCAGAAGATAGGATTAGTAAGGTAGAAGATAGAATAGTAGAAATAAATGAATCAGAGGGGGGAAAAATGAATTAAAAGAAATGAGGACAATCTCAGAGACCTCCAGGACAATGTTAAACGCCCCAACATTCGAATAATAGGAGTCCTAGAAGAAGAAGACAAAATAAAGACCATGAGAAAATACTTGAGGAGATAACAGTTGAAAACTTCCCTAAAATGGGGTAGGAAATAATCACCCAATTCCAAGTAACTCAGAGAGTCCCAAACAGGATAAACACAAGGCAAAATACCCCAAGACACATATTAATCAAATTAACAAAGAACAAATATTAAAAGCAGCAAGAGAAAAACAACAAATAACACACAAGGGTATTCCCATAAGGATAACAGCTGATCTTTCAATAGAAACTCTCAGGCCAGGAAGGGATGGCAGGGCACACTTAAAGTGATGAAAGAAAATAACCTACAGCCCAGATTACGGTATCCAACAAGGATCTCATTCAACTATGAAGGAGAAATCAAAAGCTTTCCAGACAAGCAAAAGCTGAGAGAATTCATCACCACCAAACCAGCTCTCCAACAAATGCTAAAGGATCTTCTGTAGGCATGAAACACAAAAAAGCTGTATAAATTCAAACTCAAAACAATAAAGTAAATGGTAACAGGATGATACTTATCAATAATTACCTTAAACGTAAATGGGTTGAATGCCCCAACCAAAAGGCAAAGACTGGCTGAATGGATACAAAAACAAGACTCCTATATATGTTGTCTACAAGAGACCCACCTCAAAACAGGGGACACATACAGACTGAAACTGAAGGGCTGGAAAAGCTATTCCATGCAAATAGAGACTAAAAGAAAGCAGGAGTAGCAATAATCATATCAGATAAAATAGAGTTTAAAACAAAGGCTGTGAAAAAAGACAAAGAAGGACACTACATAATGATCAAAGGATCAATCCAAGAAGAAGATATAACAATTATAAATATATATGCACCCAACATAGGAGCACCACAATATGTAAGAAAAATGCTAACAAGTATGAAAGTTGATTTTCTATGCAGAGGATCATGTCATCTGCAAACAGTGTTTTACTTCTTTTCCAGTCTGAATTTCTTTTACTTTTTTTTTTCTGCTCTGATTGCCATGGCCAAAACTTCCAAAACTATATTGAATAGTAGTGGTGAGAGTGGGCAACCTTGTCTTATTCTTGATTTTAGGGGAAATGCTTTCAATTTTTCATCATTGAGGATAATGTTTGCTGTGGGTTTGACATATATAGCTTTTATTATGTTGAGGTATGTTTCTTCTATTCCTGCTTTCTGGAGGGTTTTTATCATCAATGGATGTTGGGTTTTGTCAAAGGCTTTCTCTGCATTTATTGAGATAATCATATAGTTTTTATCTTTCAATTTGATGTGGTGTATTATTCGATTGATTTGTGGATATGAAAAAAATCCTTGCATCCCTGGGATAAAGCCCACTTAGTCATGATGTTGTTGGATTCTGTTTGATAGAATTTTGTTAAGGATTTTTGCATATATGTTGGTCAGTGATATTGGCCAGTAGTTTTCTTTTTTTGTGGCATCTTTGTCAGGTTTTGGTATTAGGGTGATGGTGGCCTCATAGAATGAATTTGGAAGTTTACCTTCCTCTGCAATTTTCTGGAAGACTTTGAGTAGGATAGGTGTTAGCTCTTCTCTAAATTGTTAGTAGAATTCAGCTGTGAAGCCATCTGGTCCTGGGCTTTTGTTTGCTAGAAGATTTCTGATTACAGTTTCAATTTCCGTGCTTGTGACAGGTCTGTTAAAATTTTCTATTTCTTCCTGGTTCAGTTTTGGAAAGTTGTACTTTTCTAGGAATTTTTCCATTTCTTCCAAGTTGTCCATTTTACTGTCATATAGTTGCTGATAGTAATCTTTTATGATCCTTTGTATTTCTGTATTGTCTGTTGTGATTTCTCCATTTTCATTTCTAATTTTGTTGATTTGATTTTTCTCCCTTTGTTTCTTGATGAGTCTGGCTCATCTTGATGAGTTTGTCAATTTTATTTTCTCAAAGAACCATCTTTTAGCTTTGTTTTTTGCTATGGTCTCCTTTTCTTTTATTTCTGCCCTAATTTTAAGATTTCTTTCCTTCTACTAGCCTTGGGGTTCTTCATTTCTTCCTTTTTAGTTGCTTTACGTATAGAGTTAGGTTATTTATTTGACTTTTTTCTTGTTTCTTGAGGTAGGCCTGTATTACTATAAACCTTCCTGTTAGCATAGTTATTACAGTGTCCCATAGGTTTTGGGTTGTTGTGTTTTCATTTTCATTCATTTCTATGCATATTTTGATTTCTTTTTTGATTTCTTCTGTGATTTGTTGGTTATTCAGCACTGTGTTGTTCAGCCTCCATACGTGGAAATTTTTAATAGTTTTTCTCCTGTAATTGACATCTAATCTTACTGCATGTGGCCAGAAAAGATGCTTGGATGATTTCAATTTTTTTAATTTACCAAGGCTAGATTTATGGCCCAGGATCTCATCTATCCTAGAGAAGGTTGAGAAAAAGGTGAAATTCATTGTTTTGGGGTGAAATGTCCTATAGACATCTATTAGGTCTAACTGGTCTGTTATATCATATAAAGTTTGAGTTTTCTGGTTAATTTTCTATTTAGTTGATCTATCCATACGTTCAGAGAAGGCAATGGCACCCCACTCCAGTACTCTTGCTTGGAAAATCCCATGAGCAGAGGAGCTTGTTAGGCTGCAGTCCATGGGGTTGCTAAGAGTCAGACACAACTGAGCAACTTCTCTTTCACTTTTCACTTTCATGCATTGAAGAAGGAAATGGCAACCCACTCCAGTGTTCTTGCCTGGAGAATCCCAGAGACAGGGGAGCCTGGTGAGCTGCTGTCTATGGGGTCGCACAGAGTCAGACACGACTGAAGTGACTTTGCAGCAGCATCCATACATTTGAGTGGAATGTTAAAGTTTCCCACTATTATTATGTTACTGTTAATTTCCCCTTTCATACTTGTTAGTATTTGCATTACATATTGTGGTGCTCCTATGTTGGGTGCATATATATATTATTATTATCTTCTTCTTGGATTGATCCTTTGATCATTATTTAGTGTCCTTCTTTGTCTCTTTTCACAGTCTTTAGTTTAAAGTCTATTTTACCTGATATGAGTACTGCTACTTCTGCTTTTTGGTCTCTATTTGCATGGAATAGCTTTTTCCAGCCCTTCACTTTCAGTCTGTATGTGTCCCTTGTTTTGAGGTGGGTCGCTTGTAGACAGCATATATAGGGGTCTTGCTTTTGTATCCATTCAGCCAGTCTTTGCCTTTTAGTTGAGGCATTCAACCCATTTACATTTAAGGTAATTATTGATAAGTATCATCCCATTGCCATTTACTTTATTGTTTTGGGTTTGAGTTTATACACCCTTTCTGTGTTTCCTGCTTAGAGAAGATCCTTTAGTATTTTTGGAGAGCTGGTTTGGTGGTGTTGAATTCTCTGAGCTTTTGCTTGTCTGGAAAGCTTTTGATTTCTCCTTCATATTCAAATGAGATCCTTGCTGGGTAATCTGGGTTGTAGTTTTTTTCTCTTTCATCACGTTAAGTATGTCCTGCCATTCCCTCCTGGCCTGAAGAGTTTCTATTGAAAGATCAACTGTTATCCTTATGGGAATCCCCTTGTGTGTTATTTGTTGTTTTTCTCTTGTTACTTTTAATATTTTTTCTTTGTGTTTGATCTTTGTAAATTTGATTAATATTTGTCTTGTGGTGTTTCGCCTTGGGTTTATTCTGTTTGGGACTCTCTAGGTTTCTTGGACTTGGGTGACTATTTCATTCCTTATTTTAGGAAAGTTTTCAACTATTATCTCCTCAAGTATTTTTTCTTTCTTTCTTTTTTTTTTTGGTCTTCCTTTTCTGGGACTCCTAAGATTCAAATGTTTGGGCATTTAACATTGTCCCAGAGGTCTCAAGTTTTCCTCATTTCTTCTAATTCTTTTTTCTTTTTCTCCTCTCTGGTTCATTTATTTCTACCATTATATCTTATACCTCACTTTACTATCTTCTGCCTTCATTATTTGTTGGTTCCCTCCAGAGTACTTTTGATCTCATTTATTACATTATTCATTATATATGGACTCTTTTTTATTTCTTCTAAATCCTTGTTAAACATTTCTTGTACGTTCTCAATCCTTGTCTCCAGGCTATTTATCTGGAGGCTATTTATCCATTTTGTTTTCAAGATTTTGGATCATTTTCTCTGTCATTATTCTGAATTCTTTTTCAGGTAGATTCCTTATCTCTTTCTTTTTTGTTTGGTTTGGTGGGCATTTATCCTGTTCCTTTACCTGCTAGGTATTTCTCTGCCTTTTCATCCTGTTTATATTGCTGTGTTTGGGGTGGCCTCTCTGTATTCTGGCAGTTTGTAGTTCCTTTTTATTGTGAAGGTTCCTTGCTGTGAGTGGGGTTGGATGGGTGGCTTGTCAAGGTTTCTGGTTAAGGAAGCTTGTGTCGATTTTCTGGTGAGTGGAGCTGGATTTCGTCTTTCTGGAGTGCAATGAAGTGTCCAGTAGTGAGTTTTGAGATGTCAGTGGGTTTGGTGTGACTTTGGGAAGCTGTATATTGAAGCTCAGAGCTATGTTCCTGTGTTACTGGAGAATTTGTGTGATATCTTTTGCTCTGGAACTTGTGGTCTCTTGGGTGGTGCCTGGTTTCAGTGTAGGTATGGAGGCTTTTGATGAGCTCTTATCAATTATTATTTCCTGGAATCAGGAGTTCTCTGGTGTTCTCAGGTTTTGGACTTAAGCCTCCTGCCTCTGGTTTCAGTCTTATTCTTACAGTAGCCTCAAGATTTCTCTATCTATACAGCACCTATGATCAAACATCCAGATTAATGATGAAAATTTTCTCCACAGTCAGTGACAACTGGAGAGGTACACACAGTTTCATGGAGAAGAGAAAAGGGAACAGGGAAATAGCGGTGACCAGGTGAGAAGAGGGGAATCAAAAAGAGAGAGCAAGCTAGCCAGTAATCACTCCCCTAAGTGCTCTCCACATCTGGATCCCTCAGAGATGTTCATGGAGTTACACAGAGAAGAGAAGAGGGAGGCAGGAGACAGAGGTGGCCAGGAGGATAAACTGGGGAATCAAAAGGAGAGACACAGATCCAGCCAGTAATCAGTTCCCTACATATTCTCCACATCTTGCAACACACAATGAGATTCAGAGGAGTTGATTAGAGAAGAGAAGGACTAGGGAGGAGATAGAGGTGACCTGGTGGATATAAAGGAGAGTCAAAAGGAGGATAGAGCAATCAAGTCAGTAATCTCACTCTCAAGTTAAAATGAGTACTGAAGATTGGATTCTTAAAGGTACACAAGTGATAAATACCAATAAGTTCAGTTCAGTTCAGTTACTCAGTTGTGTCCAACTCTTTGTGACCCCCATGAACTGCAACACACCAGGCCTCCTTGTCCATCACCATCTCCCAGAGTTCACTCAGACTCACATCCATGAGTCAGTGATGCCATCCAGCCATCTCATCCTCTGTCGTCCCCTTCTCCTCTTGCCCCCAATCCCTCCCAGCATCAGAGTCTTTTCCAATGAGTCAACTCTTCGCATGAAGTGGCCAAAGTACTGGAGTTTCAGCTTTAGCATCATTCCTTCCAAAGAAATCCCAGGGTTGATCTCCTTCTGAATGGACTGGCTGGATCTCTTTGCAGTCCAAGGGACTCTCAAGAGTCTTCTGCAACACCACAGTTCAAAAGCATTAATTCTGAAGCGCTCAGCCTTCTTCACAGTCCAACTCTCACATCCATACATGACCACAGGAAAAACCATAGCCTTGACTAGACGGCCCTTAGTCGTCAAAGTAATGTCTCTGTTTTTGAATATGCTATCTAGGTTGGTCATAACTTTTCTTCCAAGGAGTAAAAATCTAGGGTAGACATTGGATTCTCAAAAATACAATATTAAAAAAACAAACCAAATTTATATATATATATATATATATATATATATATGAAGTTTGCTTTAAAAGTAGGGTCTTTTTTTTGCAAGGTAATAGTAGGTTATAAAAATGAAAATCAAAAGAGTAATATAGGACTGAAAAAAATAAAATGATAATAGTAAAAATATATCTAGGAATTTCTCTGGAGCTGTTGCAGACAGTGTGGGGTCAGTTCATTTTAAAAAAACAAACCAAATTTATATATATATATATATATATATATATATATGAAGTTTGCTTTAAAAGTAGGGTCTTTTTTTTGCAAGGTAATAGTAGGTTATAAAAATGAAAATCAAAAGAGTAATATAGGACTGAAAAAAATAAAATGATAATAGTAAAAATATATCTAGGAATTTCTCTGGAGCTGTTGCAGACAGTGTGGGGTCAGTTCATTTTCAGATAGTTCCCTGATCCAGCTTATACTTCTCAAGATCTATAGATCCCTTCCAGTGTAGTTAATGCTAACTACAGGGTTTTAATCTGTTGCACCTGTTACTTCCAAAGCAGTTCCCTCTGCTTATTTTAGCTTCTTCTGTTGGCCAAGTCTCTTCAGTGTCTAACTTCTGCCCTGACACAAGAGGGCGATGGTGGTCACTTTTTTAGGCTTACTTGTTCAGTCCTGCTGTGGGGAGGGACTAACACTGCAAGCAAATATCACTGGTGTGCGTGGGGAGTGCTCGCAGTGTTTCAGCCGCGCTGGGTTTGCCCTGGCTCACTGCATGTGTGCTTTCATGGTCTACACTTCTCAGGCTCTAGATTGCTCTGCCAGGAGCTTTCTGAGGAGGGCCCTGGGTTGCATGCACTTCCCAGGTCTAAGATGCTCAGGTTCAGGTTCTTGGGTACTCCACAAAAGTGCAGACTCAGTTGGGCCTACGTTTTGTGCCCTTCACAGGTCCGAGCAACTCAGGTGACCAGGTGCTTGGCGAGCATGGTTGCTGCGACTTATCACCTCCCTCATCCCTGCCGCTCAGTTTTCTGGGTGTACAATGGGCACACCTTCTCAGGTGTGCCATGTGTCTCTTCTGGGGAGCTGATCTCTGGCTGCGACCCTCCCAGCAGATGTCAACCATCCAGAATGCCAGGAAGTGTTGGTTAGCAACGAAGCCTACTTGCAGTTTGGTAGATGACGCCTCTCTGGGGCTGCGATTGCCCTCTTCTGGCTCTGGCTGCCCCTGTCTGCCTGTCTCCAGCAGGGGATGGGCTGGTCTGCAGCTGGCTAGCTTGCTCAGTCCTTTGTTCTACAACCAGGGCTGGCAGTGTCTTAGGTTAGGGCTTTTCATGGGATAGTTGTCTCTCTCTCTCTGTCTCTCTCTCTGGCTATCCCACAGTCCTGGTTGCTATGTCAAGTTAGTTCCCTCAGGTTGTCCTTGGGGCATTCAGGCCCGGTCTTTAGCCTAAGCAATGCAGACCGTGCCTCCCTGTCCAGCCCCCGCTTACTAGTGGCAGATGAGAGTGTCTGGGCTGCTTCTCCACTGAGAGTTGCCCTTAGGGACATAATCTGTGGGTTTTATTTATTTATTTATTTATTTATTTATTTTTCCTCCCAGTTATGTTGCCCTCTGAGATTCCAAGATTCGTCACAGACCTGCTGGTGAGAGTGTTTCTTGGTTTCTCTTTAAGACTCCTTTCCAGGGACAGATCCCCATCCCTACCTCATTTGTCTCTCTTTTTATCTATTATTTTTTGCCCTACCTCCTTTCAAAGGCAATGTGCTGCCTTTCAGGGTGCCTGAGGTCCTCTGCCAGCATTCAGAAATTGTTTTGTGGAATTTGCTCAGCGTCCAAGTGTTCTTTTGATGAATTTGTGGGGGAGAATGTAGTCTCCTCATCAAATTCCTCCACCATCTTAGGACCCTCAAGACATTACTCCTAATAAATTCTTCATAATTCTATGATACTCCATCAAAGAAAGGTAATTTCAAAATATTTTGATCCAAAGATAGGAAAATGGTGGGTAGGAAAAAATTAAAACTGTCCATATATAAGACTGAGAATAAAGCTTAACAAGAGAGTTCCTAAAATCCTATAAAGATACTGAATTCAAAGAAGAAGAAAAAAAAAAGATGGAAATCCCCCAAAATAAGTGCAAGGAGCGAATTTTATTTCAAAATGATCAAAGAACAATTTCTGGTTTTGATACGTTGAGTTATGAAATCCAGAGACTAGTATAACTGGTCTTTTACACTTGACATCAAATACAATCTCTTTAGGCCCTCTTTTATATCTTGGTTTCTCAGACTGTAGAGAAAGGGTTCAGCATGGGTGTGACCACAGTGTACATCACTGAGGCGACTGTACTTGAATGTGAGGTATGGGTAGCAGCAGAGCTAAGGAACACTCCTAAGGCTGTAAAATAAAATAGGAAGACAACTGAGAGGTGGGACACACAGGTGGAAAATGCTTTATACTTCCCCTGAGCTGATGTGATTTTACATATGCAGGAAACTATTTTAGAATATGAGTAAAGGATACCAGCAAAAGGACCACCACCCATCAGGACAGCTGAAAAATACATCACTATGTTATTAAGAAAGTTGTCAGAACTGGCAAGTTGTACCACCTGACTGAGTTCACAGAAAAAGTGGGGGATTTGCACAACTGGACAGAAGGACAATCGCAACATCATTAAGCTGTGTAGCAAAGAATACAAGGCAATCAGCACCCAGGATATCAGAACGAGCAATACACAGAGGTGGGGGCTCATGATGACCATGTAGTGCAGGGGGTGGCAGATGGCCACATACCGATCATAGGCCATCACTGTCAGGAGAATGTCATCTAATCCTGCAAAGAGAATGTAAAAATACATCTGGGTGAGGCAGCCTTCATAGGTGATACCTTTGCTCTCTGTCTGTATGTTCCAGAGCATCTTTGGGATGGTAGTGGAGGTGAAACAGATGTCTATAAACGACAGGTTGGAGAGGAGGAAATACATGGGGTTGTGGAGGTGGGAGTCTGAGCTGACGGCCAGGATGATGAGCAGGTTTCCAAACACAGTGATCAGGTACATGGAGAGGAAAAGTCCAAATATGAGAGGCTGCAGTTCTTGTTCTTCTGAAAGTCCCAGAAGAAGAAATTCTGAAATTCGTGTATTATTCCTTGGTTCCATTGGGCAGAGGTGACTACCAGGAAAAAGGAAAACAACATGACTAGTTTGCACACAAACTGGCATAATTCACATAGCTGAAATACTGCAATTTCTATTTAACCCTCAAGTAATTAATCTTAATACCTTATTCATAGAAAAGTTCTCTTCCAAAGTATACTCATTTCATATCTGACAAAGATTTTTTGTCTCATTCTCATCACATTGGCAAAGAGTTCATATATTCTAGAGTTCTAATGAGGTATTTCTTCATTTATTTGAGAAATACATATTTAGTGCTGACCAGTAGAAAGTGCTGAAAATAAACCTCTCCCAATCCAAGGATGGTGAATGAGGATATTCAAATAAAACATGATAGAATATGTCAGAATGTCACAGATGCTATGAAGAAAACAAAACCAGGTATAAAGGAGAGAGTGGTAAGATGTGTTATTTTGTCCTGAGGGTTCAGGGAAGAGCTTCAAACTAGGTGATGTTTAAGGATTCCTGAAGAGAGATAGAAGAAGCCTTTGTGATGTCAGAAGACGTGTGTGCCTGGCAGAGGGAGCTGCCACTGCTAAGAACCTGACAAAGATGCTTGTTCCACATGTTCAAGTGCAAACAAGGAAGCCAGTGGGATGAAGGAATAAGTAAGAGGGGGAGTGATTAGAGACGTTGTCAAGGATGCTGAGGAACAAGGTGGCCACTCTGCTACAGCTGAACCTTCAGCACATAGAGAATCCCTCCTTCCATGCGGTTCCTTGCACTTTATGAATTTAGTTTAAAACCATCCTGTGAATTATGTCAGTTTCCTTACTTAGTTCCATCTATTGACCAACTTCTGACCTCTATATTATAAGTCATCTTAACATATGAGTACAGATGTTTCTGCTTTAATGCCAAAGAATGCTCAAACTACTGCACAATTGCACTCATCTCACACAGTAGTAAAGAAATGCTCAAAATTCTCCAAGCAAGACTTCAGCAATATGTGAACCGTGAACTCCCTGATGTTCACACTCGTTTTAGAAAAGGCAGAGAAACCAGAGATCAAATTGCCAACGTCTGCTGGATCATGGAAAAAGCAAGAGAGTTCCAGAGAAACATCTATTTCTGCTTTATTGACTATGCCAAAGCCTTTGACTGTGTGGATCACAATAAACTGTGGAAAATTCTGAAAGAGATGGGAATACCAGACCACCTGCCTGCCTCTTGAGAAACCGATATGCAGGTCAGGAAGCAACAATTAGAACTGGACATGGAACAACAGACTTGTTCCAAATAGGAAAAGGAGTACATTAAGACTGTATATTGTCACCGTGCTTATTTAACTTCTATGCAGAGTACATCTTGAGAAATGCTAGGCTAGAAGAAGCACAAGCTGGAATCAAGATTGCCAGGAGAAATATCAATCACCTCAGATATGCAGATGACACCACCCTTATAGCAGAAAGTGAAGAAGAACTCAAAAGCCTCTTGATGAAAGTGAAAGAGGAGAGTGAAAAAGTTGGCTTAAAACTCAACATTCAGAAAGCGAAGATCATGGCATCTGGTCCCATCACTTCATGGAAAATAGATGGGGAAACAGTGGAAATTGTGTCAGATTTTATTTTGGGGGGCTCCAACATCACTGTAGATGGTGACTGCAGCCATTTAATTAAAAGATGCTTACTCCTTGGCAGAAAAGTTGTGACCAACCTCGATAGCATATTGAAAAGCAGAGACATTACCTTACCAACAAACGTCTGTCTAGTCAAGGCTACGGTTTTTCCAGTAGTCATGTATGGATGTGAGAGTTGGACTGTGAAGAAGGCTGAGTGCCGAAGAATTTATGTTTTTGAACTGTGGTGTCTTAGGAGACTCTCGAGAGTCTCTTGGACTGCAAGGAGATCCAACCAGTCCATTCTGAAGGAGATCAGTCCTGGGTGTTCTTTGGAAGGAATGATGCTAAGGCTAAAATTCCAGTACTTTGGCCACTTCATGCGAAGAGTTGATTCATTGGAAAAGACTCTGATGTTGGGAGGGATTGGGGGCAGGAGGAGAAGGAGACGATAGAGGATGGATGGCTGAATGGCATCACGGACTCGATGGACGTGAGTCTGAGTAAACTCCGGGAGTCGGTGATGGACAGGGAGGCCTGGTGTGCATGTGTTCATTGGGTCACAAAGAGTTGGACATGACTAAGTGACTGAACTGAACTGAACTGAACAGATGCCTCTGCTTTAAAATTGGTCTCTCTTCACAAGGCACAGGCACACACACACACGCACACACACACACACACACACACGATGTTTCTGGCTTGTGTTACTATCATAAACTGGTCACCCAGATCCACCCTTGTTAGGCCATGAATGGTTAACACATCGATCTTGTCAGATCAAATTATTATTCCCCAAAGAATGTAAAACTTTTACCTAGAAGTTCCAGGATTTTTTTTTAATTTATGATGTTTTTTATTGAAGCATAATAGCTTTACAGAATTTTGTTGTTTTCTGTCAAATCTCAAAATGAATAAGCCATAGGTATACATATATCTCATTCATTCTGAACCTCCCTCCTATCTTCCTATGCATCCCACCCCCAAATTCCAGTTTATAAATGCCCTATAGAACAATAAATTGTTGGTAAGGCCAATTTCTTCTCGGTATTTAGAGAAGAATGAAAAGCGTAAGAGAGAGAAAAAAAGTGAAATGTAATGGACATAGGCAAATTAAGAGGGAAAATATGCAACAAACTCAAATGACCCCTGAGACAATGCAACAAAGAAAAGTTTCCTTGCTTCACCAATATTCCAATTTCAGTGGCATCTCCTTGATGCCCAAGAAATAATAATAAAGAAAAATATATTTTTCCAAGGACATAAACAGGGATATATTTATGATGTGATATATCTTACAGTTTAAATATCTCAAGAGAATAAGCAAATGGAATATAAACTACCAATTCAAAATCAGAAATAAATGAAGTACAACAAAAGTTGGATATATTTTATATGAAGAAGCAGAATACTGCTTTTTCTTGAGGAGTTTTCCTATTTGCTTACTTCAGTTCATAAATAACATTATTAGACTTATTGTCTACTTTTACTAGAAGCCTTTTATGCCTCCCATTCCTTCTCATGGGGCTTCCTTGGTGGCTCTTAAGTAAAAAATCCGTCTGCAATCCAGGAGGCCAAGGTTCAATCCCTTCGTCAGGAAGATTCCCTGGAGAAGGAAATTGCAGCCCACTCCAGTATTCTGGCCTGGAAATTCCATGGACAGAGGAGCCGAGTGGGCTACAGTCCATGGGGTCCCAAAAGGATCAGATACAACTTAGCAACTAAACCACCACCACCATTCAACTGAACTTCCTCTATTACCATTTGTCAACATTGACGAGTGAAGGGTTCATTTTATTTTAGACCTAAATAGATACACTAATATTAGGAAAGCCAGAAAATAACCACAGTGACCTCTGGCCTCTGGACTATGCTAGATTGGTCCTCAGTGACCTCAGGTACATGCTCCCGGATTCCATCCTCTTTGACCTTCTCTTGAAATCTGTGAAATGTGGAGCTCTCACCTGCCTGCAGACTGAGAGAAAAGGCTTTCCTTATAGAGGTCCAAGTACCTTTCTAAATGATTAATGATGCAGACCAAATTTTTGTACTTAACAAGACAACAGGAAGGGATAAAAATCAAGCATTGGCTCCCAGACAGATTCAGGAATCTAAATTAAGGACTAGGTCCTCACCAACCAAAGTGGCACAGGCTGAGGGGCTGCAGCAGAGGAGATATTTCCAGCTTCTTGTGTCAGCTCACAGAACTTCTCCGGTGGTTCAGTGATAAAGAATCCACCTGCAATGCAGGAGTCGCAGGAGAGGGGGGCTTGACCTTGGGACAGGAAAATCCCCTGGAGGACTCCATGGCAACCCATTCCAGTGTTCTTGCCTGGAGAATCCCATGGGCAGAGTTGCCTAGAGGGCCACATTCAGTAGGTTCTTAAAGAGTTGGGCAGGACTGAAGGGACTTAGCAAGCATGCACACATGTCAGCTAATTGGGCATATTTTCCTTTTGTTACCCCAGCCTCCAATACATGACTTCCCTTGGGGACACTGGGCTGGGCACAGTGCAGTTATTTTTCTGTTAATTCTCTGTTGCTATGTGATTACATTATAAGTTGGGTGATTCAGTTTTTCTCATTCCTTCCCCTTTAATTCGCCTGCTTTCAAAGAACTAAGGCTCCAGAACCTCATCACATCCCTGAGATCTAATTCTTTTTTAAACTTAACACTGAGGATTTGTCTTGATGAGGTCCCTATGGTCTCCAAAGCTTTGATTTGTGGTAGAGAAAAAAAAAAAAAAAACCCATTGAAATCTTTAAAACTACTATTTCCCTCTTCAGAACTGGGGATAACTTTGCTCCTTCAGTATAAAAGTGTGGGTATTATACTCCCTGGATTCATGCTAGTTTTTCCAAGCCAATTACAAGTTTCTAAGTTATATCAGTAGTCAACAGCTGCCCTTTAGTCTCTCATTATAAAATGTTTATAACAATAAGAAAAATATTTATATGTTGATATGATAAGTGAAAATCACTCAGTCGTGTCTGACTCTTTGCCCTACATGGACTATACAGCCCACGAAATTCTGCAGGCAAGAATCCTGGAGTGGGCAGCCATTGCCTTCTCCAGGGGATCTTCCCAACCCAGGTATCAAACACACATCTCTCACATTGTAGGCAGATTATTTACTGGCTGAGCCACAAGGGAAGCCCAGGAATACTGGACTGGGTAGCCTACCCCTCATCCAACAGATGTTCCAGACACAGAAATTGAACCAGGGTCTCTTGTGTTGCAGGCAGATTCTTTACTAACTGAGTTATCAGAGAAGCTTGATATGATATTAATATGACCATAAACCAGGCTTCCCAGGTAGCTCAGTGGTAAAGAATATGCCTGCCAATGCAGAAGATGTTAGAGACGCAGGTTTGATCCCTGGGTCGGGAAGATTCCTTGGAGGAGGAAATAGTAACCCACTCCAGTATTCTCCCTGAAGTATCCCATGGATGGAAGAGCCTGGCAGGCTACAGTTCATGGGATCGCAACCAGTTGGACACAACTGAGTGACTAACACATGACCATTAAACTATCTTAGCATATTATCAGTTCAGTTCAGTTCATTTCAGTTGCTCAGTCGTGTCTGACTCTTTGCAACCCCATGAATCGCAGCATGCCAGGCCTCCCTGTCCATCACCAACTCCCAGAGTTCACTCAGACTCACATTATTGAATCAGTGATGGCACCCAGCATCTCATCCTCTGTCATCCCCTTCTCCTCTGCCCCCAATCCCTCCCAGCATCAGAGTCTTTTCCAGTGAGTCAACTCTTCGTATGAAGTTGTCAAAGTACTGGAGTTTCAGCTTTAGCATCATTCCTTCCAAAGAAATCCCAGGGCTGATCTCCTTCAGAATGGACTGGTTGAATCTCCTTGCAGTCCAAGGGACTCTCAAGAGTCTTCTCCAACACCACACTTCAAAACCATCAATTCTTCAGCGCTCAGGCTTCTTCACAGTCCAACTCTCATATCCATACATGACCACTGGAAAAACCATAGCCTTAACTAGATGGCCCTTAGTCGGCAAAGTAATTTCTCTGTTTTTGAATATACTATCTAGGTTGGTCATAACTTTTCTTTCAAGGAGTAAGCATCTTTTAATTTCATGGCTGCAATCACCATCTGCAGTGATTTTGGAGCCCCCCCAAAATAAAGTTTGATACTGTTTCCATTGTTTCCCCATCTATTTTCCATGAAGTGATGGGACTGGATGCCATGATCTTCATTTTCTGAATGTTGAGCTCTAAGCCAAATTTTCACTCTCCTCTTTCACTTTCATCAAGAGGCTTTTTAGTTCCTCTTCGCTTTTGGCCATAAGGGTGGTAACATCTGCATATCTGAGGTGAC
>SJXQ01008817.1:0-13000 GCA_006408695.1 Aepyceros melampus
CATATTGAGTGTAGCACTTTCACAGCATCATCTTTCAGGATTTGAAATAGCTCAACTGGAATTCCATCACCTCCACTAGATTTTTGTTCTTCCAGGTTTTCTAATACCTCTTGACTAGAAAAATATTTACAAAAAAGGAAGAATCTAGAGTACATGTTATGGAAATTTCTTAGTAACATTTCAGAGGAAAACTCTAGATTGAACAACTCTTTAGTATTGTTTCCCATTTTCCATAAAGGAAAAATGATGCTTTTACACGTATTTCTTTTTCAGGGTCTAGGTTTCACATGCTTTAGGTTTAGCAGTCTTCTAATCAAGCTGTCTATGCCTACAAAGTGATGATAAAGACTAAGGACAAGATGCTTTAATTGTAGGTTAATGAGGCACAACTGGAAGCTCAATGGGCTGTGCTCAATACTATTGATACAAATGCATCACAGAAATTGGTCAAAATTCCTTGTTTTTGAAGCAGTACACTGTGCTTTGACTGAAAAAAGCTTTTAAGATGTTCTTTATTCTCTCTCCCAGAATTTCTATTATAAGCTGAATTACCCTGCCCAAACAAACAAATTTTGTATGTTGAAGTTACAACCCTCTATACCTTAGAATGTGACTGTATTTGGAGGTAGCACCTTCAAAAGGGTGACTAGGCCAAAAAGAGGCCCATAAGTATAGGGACTTTACTCCAATATGATAATGTCTTTATAGAAGGGAAAGACATATCAGGCGTGCACACAAGGAAAAGGCCCTGAAAGAACATAGGATAAGATGGCCATTTACAAGCCAAGCAAAAAGGCTTCGGGAGAAACCAGGCTTACCTTCACTTTGACCTTGGACTTACAGACTCCAGAATTATGAGAAATAAATTTCTGTTGTTTAAACCGTGTGAACCGTGAAATTCCAGATGTTCAAGCTGGTTTTAGAAAAGGCAGAGGAACCAGAGAACAAATTGCCAACATCCATTGGATTATGGAAAAAGCAAGAGAGTTCCAGAAAAACATGTATTTCTGCTTTATTGACTATGCCAAAGCCTTTGACTGTGTGGATCACAATCAACTGTGGAAAATTCTTCAAAAGATGGGAATACCAGACCACCTGAACTGCCTCTTGAGAAATCTGTATGCAGGTCAGGAAGCACCAGTTAGAACGGGACATGGAACAACAGACTGGTTCCAAATAGGAAAAGGAGTACGTTAAGGCTATATATTGTCACCCTGCTTATTTAACTTATATGCAGAATACATCATGAGAAACGCTGGACTGGAATAAACACAAGCTGGAATCAGGATTGCCGGGAGAAATATCAATAACCTCAGATATGCAGATGACAACACCCTTATGGCAGAAAGTGAAGAGGAACTAAAGAGCCTCTTGATGAAATTGAAAGTAGAGAGTGAAAAAGTTGCCTTAAAGCTCAACATTCAGAACACGAAGATCATGGCATCCAGTCCCATCACTTCATGGGAAAAAAATGGAAAAATAGATGGGGAAACGGTGAAAACAGTGTCAGACTTTATTTTTCTGGGCTCCAAAATCACTGCAGATGGTGACTGCAGCCATGAAATTAAAAGACGCTTACTCCTTGGAAGAAAAGTTATGACCAACCTAGAAAGCATATTCAAAAGCAGAGATATTACTTTGCCAACTAAGGTCCGTCTAGTCAAGGCTATGGTTTTTCCAGTAGTCACGTATGGATGTGACAGTTGGACTGTAAAGAAGGCTGAGCTCCAAAAAATTGATGCTTTTGAACTGTGGTGTTGGAGAAGACTCTTGAGAGTCCCTTGGACTGCAAGGAGATCAAACCAGTCCATTCTGAAGGAGATCGGCCCTGGGATTTCTTTGGAAGGAATGATGCTAAAGGTGAAACTCCAGTACTTTGGCCACCTCAAGTGAAGAGTTGACTCATTGGAAAAAACCCTGTTGCTGGGAGGGATTGGGGGCAGGAGGAGAAGGCACGACCGAGGATGAGATGGATGGATGGCATCACTGACTCCATGAGCGTGGGTCTGAGTGAACTCCGGGAGTTGGTGATGGACATGGAGGCCTGGCGTGCTGCAATTCATGGGGTCGCAAAGAGTCAGACATGACTGAGCAACTGAACTGAACAGAACTGAAACCACCCAAAGCAAAAACAATACCCAGTTGTGGATATGACTGGTGATAGAAGCAAGGTCCAATGCTGTAAAGAGCAATATTGCATAGGAACCAGGAATGTCAGGTAAATGACTCAAGGCAAATTGGAAGTGGTCAAACAAGAGATAGCAAGAATGAACGTCGAAATTCTAGGAATCAGTGAAATAAAATGGACTGGAATGGGTGAATTTAACTCAGATGACCATTATATCTACTACTGCGGGCAGGAATCCCTTAGAAGAAATGGAGTAGCCATCATGCTCAACAAAACAGTCCGAAATTCAGTACTTGGATGCAGCCTCAAAAATGACAGAATGATCTCTGTTCGTTTCCAAGGCAAACCATTCAATACCACAGTAATCTAAGTCTATGTCCCAAACAGTTTTGCTGAAGAAGCTGAAGTTGAACGGTTTTATGAAGACCTACAAGACCTTTTAGAACTAACACCCAAAATAGATGTCCTTTTCATTATAGGGGACTGGAATGCAAAAGTAGGAAGTCAAGAAACACCTGAAGTAACAGGCAAATTGGCCTTGGAATGCAGAATGAAGCAGGACAAAGACTAAGAGTTTTGCCAAGAAAATGCACTGGTCATAGCAAACACCCTCTTCCAACAACATAAGAGGAGACTCTACACATGGACATCACCAGATGGTCAACACTGAAACCAGACTGACTATCTTCTTTGCAGCCAAAGACAGAGAAGCTCTATACAGTCAAATGGAGAAGGCAATGGCACCCCACTCCAGTACTCTTGCCTGGCAAGTCCCATGGATGGAGGAGCCTGGTAGGCTGCTGTCCATGGAGTCGCTAAGAGTTGGACACAACTGAGTGACTTCCCTTTCACTTTTCACTTTCATGCATTGGAGGAGAAAATGGCAACCCACTCCAGTGTTCTTGCCTGGAGAATCCTGGGGACAGGGAGCCTGGTGGGTTTCTGTCTATGGGGTTGCACAGAGTCGGACAAAACTGAAGCAACTTAGCAGCAGCATACAGTCAAAAAAAAAAAAAAAAACAAGACCAGGAGCTGACTGTAGCTCAGATCATGAACTCCTTATTACCAAATTCAGACTGAAATTGAAGAAAGTAGGGAAAACCACTAGATCATTCAGGTATGACCTAAATCAAATCCCTTATGATTATACAGTGGAAGTGAGAAATAGATTTAAGGGCCTAGATCTGATAGATAGAGTGCCTGATGAACTATGGAATGAGGTTAGTGACCTTGTACAGGAGACAGGGATCAAGACCATCCTTACAGAAAAGAAATGCAAAAAAGCAAAATGGCTGTCTGGGGAAGCCTTACAAATAGCTGTGAAAAGAAGAGAGGTGAAAAGCAAAGGAGAAAAGAAAAGATATAAGCATCTGAATGCAGAGTTCCAGAGAATAGCAAGAAGAGATAAGAAAGCCTTCTTCAATGATCAATGCAAACAAATAGAGGGAAAGAACAGAATGAGAAAGACTAGAGATCTCTTTAAGAAAGTTAGAGATATCAAGAGAACGTTTCATGCAAATATGGGCTCGATAAAGGACAGAAATGGTATGAACCTAACAGAAGCAGAAGATATTAAGAAGAACACAAGAATACACAGAACTGTACAAAATAGATGTTCATGACCTAGATAATCACGATGGTGTGATCACTCATCTAGAGCCAGACATTCTGGAATGTGAAGTCAAGTGGGTCTTAGAAAGCATTACTACGAACAAAGCTAGTGGAGGTGATGGAATTCCAGTTGAGCTATTTCAAATCCTGGAAGATGATGCTGTTAAGTGCTGCACTCAATATGCCAGCAAATCTGGAAAACTCAGCAGTGGCCACAGGACTGGAAAAGGTCAGTTTTCATTCGAATCCCAAAGAAAGGCAATGCCAAAGAATGCTCAAACTCCCGCACAATTGCACTCATCTCACATGCTAGAAAAGTAATGCTCAAAATTCTCCAAGCCAGGCTTTAGCAATACGTGAACTGTGAACTCCCAGATGTTCAAGCTGGTTTTAGAAAAGGCAGAGGAACCAGAGATCAAATTGCCAACATCTTCTGGATCATGGAAAAAGCAAGAGTTCCAGAAAAACATCTATTTCTGCTTTGTTGACTATGCCAAAGCCTTTGACTGTGTGGATCACAAGAAACTGTGGAAAATTCTGAAAGAGAAGGGAATACCAGACCACCTGACCTGCCGCTTGAGAAACCCATATGCAGGTCAGGAAGCAACAGTTAGAACTGCACATGGAACAACATACTGGTTCCAAATAGGAAAAGGAGTGTGTCAAGGCTATATATTGTCACCCTGCTTATTTAACTTCTATGCAGAGTACATCATGAGAAATGCTGGGCTGCAAGAAGCACAAGCTGGAATCCAGATTTCCAGGAGAAAGATCAATAACCTCAGATATGCAGATGATACCACCCTTATGGCAGAAAGTGAAGAGGAACTAAAAAGCCTCTTGATCAAAGTGAAAGAAGAGAGGGGAAAAAGTTGGCTTAAAGCTCAACATTCAGAAAATGAAGATCATGGCATCTGGTCCCATCACTTCAAGGTAAAACGATGGGGAAACAGTGGAAACAGTGTCAGACTTTATTTTGGGGGGGCTCCAAAATCATTACAGATGGTAATTGTAGCCATGAAATTAAAAGATGTTTACTCCTTGAAAGGAAAGTTATGACCAACCTAGACAGCATATTCAAAGGCAGAGACATTACTTTGCCGACTAAGGTCCGTCTAGTCAAGGCTATGGTTTTTCCTGTGGTCATGTATGGATGTAACAGTTGGACTGTGAAGAAGGCTGAGCACTGAAGAATTGATGCTTTATATCTGTGGTGTTGGAGAAGACTCTTGAGAGTCCCTTTGACTGTAAGGAGATCCAACCAATCCATTCTGAAGGAGATCAGCCCTGGGATTTCTGTGGAAGGAATGATGCTAAAGTTGAAACTCCATACTTTGGCCATCTTATGCGAAGAGTTGACTCACTGGAAAAGACCCTGATACTGGGAGGGATTGGGGGCAGGAGGAGAAGGGGATGACAGAGGTTGAGATGGCTGGATGGCATCACTGACTCGATTGACGTGAGTCTGAGTGAAGTTCTGGTGTTGGTGATGAACAGGGAGTCCTGACATGCTGTGATTCATGGGGTCATGAGGAGTCGGACACAACTAAGCGACTGAACTGAACTGAACTACTCCTTGGAAGGAAAGTTATGACCAACTTAGACAGCATATTAAAAAGCAGAGATATTACTTTGCCAACAATGCTGGAGAGGGTGTGGAGAAAAGGGAACCCTCTTACACTGTTGGTGGGAATGCAAATTAGTACAGCCACTATGGAGAACAATGTGGAGATTCCTTAAAAAATTGAAAATAGAACTACTTTATTACCCAGCAATCCCACAGCTGGGCATACACACCGAGGAAACCAGTGTGCCTCAATGTTCATCACAGCACTATTTATAATAGCCAGGACATGGAAGCAACCTAGATGTCCATCAGCAGATAAATGGATAAGAAAGCTCTGGTACATATACACAATGGATTATTACTCAGCCATTAAAAAGAATACATTTGAATCAGTTCTAATGAGGTGGATGACGCTGGAGCCGATTATACAGAGTGAAGTAACCCAGAAAGAAAAACACCAGTACAGTATACTTACACATATATATGGAATTTAGAAAGATGGTAATGATAAACCTGTACGCGAGACAGCAAAAGAGACACAGATGTATAGAACAGCCTTTTGGACTCTGTGGGAGAGGGAGAGGGTGGGATGATTTGGGAGAATTGCCGTGTAACATGTATGAAATCATAAGTGAAATGAACCACCCGTCTAGGTTCGATGCAGGATGCTTGGGACTGATGCACAGGGATAATCTAGAGAGATGGTGTGGGACGGGAGGGGGAAGGTGGGGGTCGGGATTGGGAGTTCATGTATGCTCGTGGCTGATTCATGTCGATGTATAGCAAAACGAATACAGTATTGTAAAGCAAAACAAAAAAATTAAAAAAAAAAGTGCATCTAGTCGAGGGTATGGTTTTCCCACTAATCATGTATGGATGTGAGAGTTGGACTGTAAAAAAAGCTGAGCACCAAAGAATTGATGCTTTTGAACTGTGGTGTTGGAGAAGACTCTTGAGAGTCCCTTGGACTGCAAGGAGATTCAACCAGTCCATTCTAAAGGAGATCAGTCCTGAATATTCATTGGAAGGACTGATGCTGAAGCTGAAACTCCAATACTTTGGCCACCTGATGAGAAGAACTGACTCATTTGAAAACACCTTGATGCTGGGAAAGATTGAAGGCAGGAGAAGGGGAAAACCGAGGATGAGGTGGTTGGATGGCATCACCGACTCAATGGATGTGAGTCTGAGTGAAGTTCTGGTGTTGGTGATGGACAGGGAGTCCTGGCATGCTGCTGTCCTTGGAAGTCACAAAGAGTGGACACGACTAAGCAACTGAACTGAAGTGAACTGAAAGCCTAGAAATAAACCTATGAAATTATAGTCACCTAATCTATAACAAAGGAGGCAAGACTATACAAAAGAGAAAAAACAGTCTTTTCAAGAAATGGTGTTGGAAAAACTGTACCACTACATGTAAAAAAATAAAATTATAACATTATTTAACACCATACTCAAAAATAAAATCAAAGAGGACTAAGGAACTAAATGTAGGATCTAATACTATAAAATTCTCAGAGGAAACTCTGTGCAGAACACTCTGACACATATCACAGTAATATCTTTTTTGATCAGTCTCCCAGTATAATGGAGATAAGAGAAAAAATCACAAATGGGCCCTAAATAAACTCAAAAGCTTTTGCACAGCAAAGGAAAGAAAAGACAGTGCACACAATGGGAAAAAATATTTGGAAAAAATGCAACTGACAAAGGATTAGTCTGCAAAGTTTACAAACAGTTCATGCCGCTCAATATCATAAAAAACCAAACAACCCAATCAAAAACTGGTCAGAAGGTCTCCATTCTTTCTTCTTATATCCAAATCCCTCTTTCCATCAAAAATGAACACTCCTACACTACAAGGGGGAGTTTAAGCTTTAAGCTTTTATGAATTTCAGGAGGAAGAGATTTGGGAATACCTATTAAGGGCCTTTGGAGAAGGCAATGGCACTCCACTCCAGTACTCTTGCCTGGAAAATCCCATGGATATAGGAGCCTGGTAGGCTGCAGTCCATGAGGTTGCTAAGAGTCAGACATGCCGGGCGACTTCACTTTCATTTTTCACTTTCATGCATTGGAGAAGGAAATGGCAACCCACTCCAGTGTTCTTGCCTGGAGAATCCCAGGGACGGGGGACTCTGGTGGGCTGCCATCTATGGGGCTGCACAAAGTCAGACACGACTAAAGCAACCTAGCAGCAGCAGCAGCAGCAGCATTAAGGGGCTTAAAAAGAATGCCCTCAGATACAACAACTTCACTTCCTAGAATTTATACTAAGGAAAATATTATAAATATGTGCAGAAACATAAGCTATGTGAATTTTCATTAAAATATTATTTTTAGTGGTATAACACTGAAAATAGCCTGTTACCAACAAGGGATTAAGTAACATAAAACCCACTCCAGTGTTCTTGCCTGGAGAATCCCAGGGACCGGGGAGCCTGGTGGGCTGCTATCTATGGGTCACACAGAGTCAGACACGACTGAAATGACTTAGCAGCAGCAGCAACCATTAATATGATGTTGTTTAAGTATACTAATGGAAAATATGCTAAGTGGAGTATGTAGTATTAAGGGGGAAAAAAGCAAGTTATAAAATAATTTTATTTTTGTTGTTGTTCAGTCACCTCTTTGAGACCCAATGGACTGCAGCATGCCAGGCTTCCCTGTCCTACACCATCTCCCGGAGCTTGCTCAAACTTATGTCCATTGAGTCAGTGATGCCATCCAACCACCTCACCATTTGTTGTCCCCTTCTCCAGCCTTCAGTTTTTCACAGAATCAGGGTGCTTTCCAATGAGTCAACTCTTCACATCAGATGGCCAAAGTATTGGAGTTTCAGCTTCAGCATAAGTCCTTCCAATGAATATTCAGGATTGATTTCTTTAGGATTGATTGGTTTGATCTCCTTGCAGCCCAAAGGATTCTCAAAAGTCTTCTCCAACACCACAATTCAAAAGCATCAACTCTTTGGCACTCAGCCTTCTCTATAGGCAAGCCCTCACATCCATACATGACTATTGGAAAGTTCATAGCTTTCACTAGACGGACATTTATTGGAAAGTAACGTCTCTGCTTTTTAATACACTGTCTAGATTTGTCATAGCTTTCCTTCCAAGGAGTAAGCATCTTTTAATTTCATGGCTGCAATCACCATCTGCAGTGATTTTGGAGCCCAAGAAAATAAAGTCTGTCACTGTTTCCATTGTTTCCTTGTCTATTTGCCATGAAGTGATCAGACCAGATGCCGTAATCTTCATTTATTGAACGCCTAGTTTTAAGCCAGCTTTTTCACGTTCCTCTTTCACCTTCATCAAGTGGCTCTTTAGTTCCTCTTCACTTTCTGCCATAAGGGTGGTGCCATCTGCATATCTGAGGTTATTGATATTTCTCCTGGCAATCTTGATTCCAACTTGTGCTTCATCCAGCCCAGCATTTTGCATGATGTGTTCTGCATGTGAGTTAAATAATCAGGGTGACAATATAGCCTCGATGTACTCCTTTCTCAATTAGGAATTAGGCTGTTGTTCCATGTCTGTTTCTAATTGTTGCTTCTTGACCTCCATACAGGTTTCACAGGAGGTAGGTAAGGTGGTCTGGTATTCCCGTCTCTTGAACAATTTTCCATAGTGTTTTGTGATCCAGACAGTCAAAGGCTTTAGCATAGTCAAAGGCTTTAGCTCTGCTGACACAAAGCAGAAGTAGATGTTTTTTCTGGAATTCTCTTGCTTTTTCTAAGATCTAGCAATTTGATCTCTGCCTTTTCTAAATCCAGCTTGAACATATGGAAGTTCTCGGTTCATGTACTATTGAAGCCTAGATTGGAGAATTTTATTTATATATATATATAAATAATTCTAAAAAGTAAACATTGTTAATAACCATTTGATCATGTGTGTGTGTGTATATATATATATATATTTCTGAAAAGCACTTGTATATCAAGTTATCAGCAATGATTATGGTTGCTTGGTTGGCTTGGTGGTGGTGGTTTAGTGGTTTAGTCGCTAAGTCATTTCCTTCTCTAGGGGATCTTCCCATACCAGGGATTGAATCCAGGTCTCCTACATTGCAGGCAGATTTTTACCAACTGAGCTATGAGGGTAGGAGGGTTTTATTTTGGTTTTGCTTTTTTTTAATATTGTAATTTTTTTTTTACCATAGAAATTTTCTGCTTAAAAAAGTTTTACTTTCAGGAATATATTTACCATCTTTCAAGTCCAACTTTACCCATTCATACATTTTTAAACCAATATTAACTTAGAGTCTAGCACTAGTCATGCATTCTTTTAGGTGTTCGGACTGTATTAGTGAGGTACCTAAAAATTCTGCCACAACGGGGAAATAAATAATGATAAGTAATAAGCATAAGAAATATATTACATAAATGTTAAAAAGTGATAAATGTCATGGAAAAAATAAAAGAATGTATAAGGAATTGGGGTGGTAAAGAGTACTGGGATCAGGGTACAGGTTGCATTATTGAAAGGAGTGTTCAGAGTGACTCCCATTAAGAAAGTGAAATGGGAACAAAGATATGAAGGTTTTAAAAGAAGATATTTGAAAAAGAGCATTCTAAGTAGAGAGAACAAACCCAAAGTGAAAGAATGTCTGACCTATTGGAGGAACAGTAAGGAGGATGTTTTGTTTTTGGAAGAGTCATCCACTGAAAAGTACGAGAAAAAGTCAGTTGGCTAGCAGGGGGATAGATCACAGAGGACTTTGTGAATCATTACAAGGACTTGAGTTAATGTGATCTCACTTTTATATTTTCAAAAGAATCTGGCTACTGCAATGAGAATGGATTGCAGAAGAGTAAGGACGGAAGCAGGGAAACATGCAGTAAAATCAAGGCCATATTCAGGAGAGAGATAGTTATGTATGGCATAGTCCAGGGAGTAGCAGAGGAGTTTGTAAAATCTTGGTTAAATTCTGAATTTGTTTCCTAATATTTTTAACATAAGTTTTCAAAGAGGAAAAAAATTGAGAGAATTTTTCAGTGAGTACTCATACTCACTATTCAGTTCAGTTCAGTCATTCAGTTGTGTCTGACTGTTTGCAACTCCATGGACTACAGCATACCAGGCTTCCCTGTCAATCACCACTCCCAGAGCTTGCTCAAATTCATGTCCATCAGGTCAGTGATGCCATCCAACTATTTCATCCTCTGCCCTTCCCTTCACCTGCCTTCAATCTTTCCCAGCATCAGTGTCTTTTCCAATGAATCAGTTCTTTGCATCAGGTGGCCAAAGTATTGGAATTTCAGCTTCAACATCAGTCCTTCCAATGAATATTCAGAACTGATTTCCTTTATGATGAACTGGTTTGATCTCCTTGCAATCCAAGGTACTCTCAAGAGTCTTCTCCAACACCACAGTTCAAAAGCATCAATTATTTTGTGCTCAGCTTTCTTTTTTTTTTCTTTTTTTTAATTGATTTTTATTTTTTAGTTTGTTTTGCTTTACAATACTGTTTCGTTTTGCTATACATTGACATGAATCAGCCACGAGTGTACATGAACTCCCAATCAGCAAATGAAGCAACAGACAAACAACTAATCTCAAAAATATACAAGCAGCTTATGCAGCTCAACTCCAGAAAAATAAATGACCCAATCAAAAAATGGGCCAAAGAACTAAATAGACACTTCTCCAAAGAAGACATACGAATGGCTAACAAACACATGAAAAGATGCTCAACATCACTCATTATCAGAGAAATGCAAATCAAAACCACAATGAGGTACCATTTCACACCAGTCAGAATGGCTGCGATCCAAAAGTCAACAAGCAATAAATGCTGGAGAGGGTGTGGAGAAAAGGGAACCCTCTTACACTGTTGGTGGGAATGCAAATTAGTACAGCCACTATGGAGAACAGTGTGGAGATTCCTTAAAAAATTGCAAATAGAACTGTGCTCAGCTTTCTTTATAGTCCAACTCTTACATTCATATATGACTAATGGAAAAACCATAGCTTTGACTAGACGGACCTTTGTCAGCAAAGCAATGTCTCTGCTTTTTAATATGCTGTCTAGGTTGGTCATAGCTTTTCTTCCAAAGAACAAGTGTCTTTTAATTTTATGGCAGCAGTCACCCTCTGCAGTGATTTTGGAGCCCTCAAAAATAAGTCTGTCACTGTTTCCATTGTTTCCCCATCTATTTGCCATGAAGTGATTAGTTTCTATAATCAAAATTTTATATACTTGCTTTATCAAGCACCCATCTGTATACCCATGCTTCTATCCATCTATCAATCCATATTATTTCTATGCTTTTCAAAGTTACAAATATCAGTACAGTTCCCCTCAAATACTTATGCATGTACATCACAGCATTAATTTTTTTTACAGTATTTTTTTTTTCTTTTGAGATTCCCAAATGCTACAGTGTCAAAGAAGTAACCTGCCAATGCTGGAGACACAAGAGACATGGGTTCAATCCCTGGATCAGGAAGATCCCCTGGAGAAGGAAATGGCAACCCATTCCAGTATCCTTGCTGGAAAATTCCATGAACAAAGAAGTCTGGTGGGCTACAGTCCATGGAGTTATAAAGAGTCAGACATGACTAAGCAACTGAACACACACAGACACACAATTTATTTAAAATAAAATATGTATATCTTAAGTGCACCATTTGACAAACAACCAAATCCTTATGAAGACACAGAACATTGCTATATCCCCAGTAAGTTCTCTTGTGTCCTTTCCCAGCCGTTTCCTACCTTCATGCCCAAAGTAATCATCATTCTATTTTTTTTCACTTAAGTTGAGTTTGCCTATTTTAGATTTTTATGTAAATGAAATAGTATGTGTTATTTTTGTATTCTATTCAGAATAAGATCTTGAGATTCATCTATATTTTTGTGTATATAAGTAGTTACTCCTCTTTAGTGCTAAGTAATATTACATTAAGGCTTCTCTTGTGACTCAGAGGTAAAGAGCCTGCCTGCAGCACAGGAGACATGGGTTCAATGCCTAGGTCAGGAAGATGCCTTGGAGAAGGAAATGGCAACCCACTCCAGTATTCTTGCCTGGGAAATCCCATGGACAGAGGAGAGTGGTGGGCTAAAGTACATGGGTTTGCAAAGTGTTGGACATGACTTAGAAACTAAACAACAATACAATATTTTATTTTGTGAAAATACAATTGTTAAAATAGCCATGCATTGATGGACATTGGAAAATTTATGTTTGGTGCTATTATGAATAAAGCAGTATGAACATATTCAGTTCAGTTCAGTCACTCAGTCGTGTCTGACTCTTTGCGGCCACATGAATCACAGCACGCCAGGCCTCCCTGTCCATCACCAACCCCCGGAGTTCAACCAAACCCACGTACATCGAGTCAGTGATGCCATCCAGCCATCTCATCCTCTGTCGTCCTCTTCTCCTCCTGCCCCCAATCCCTCCCAGCATCAGGGTCTTTTCCAATGAGTCAACTCTTTGCATGAGGTGGCCAAAGCACTGGAGTTTCAGCCTCAGCATCAGTCCTTCCAATGAACACCCAGGACTGATCTCCTTTAGGATGGACTGGTTGAATCTCCTTGCAGTCCAAGGGACTCTCATGAGTCTTCTCCAACACCGCAGTTCAAAAGCATCAATTCTTCAGCACTCAGCTTTCTTCACAGTCCAACTCTCACATCCATACATGACCACTGCAAAAACCATAGCCTTGACTAGATGGACCTTTGTT
>SJXQ01008817.1:13064-82637 GCA_006408695.1 Aepyceros melampus
CACTGTTTCCCCATCTATTTCCCATAAAGTGATGGGACCAGATGCCATGATCTTAGTTTTCTAAATGTTGAGCTTTAAGCCAACTTTTTCACTCTCCTCTTTCACTTTGATCAAGAGGCTTTTTAGTTCCTCTTCACTTTCTGCCATAAGGGTGGTGATATCTGCATATCTGAGGTTATTGATATTTCTCCTGGCAACCTTGATTCCAGCTTGTGCTTCTTCCAGCCCAGCGTTTCTCATGATATAGAACATATTGTGTAGGTGTTTCTATAGACATATTTTTCTTATCCCTTTGGTAAACATAGAAGAATGGAATTACTAGTTAAAATGACAAAGGTAGTTTGGTTTTATAAGAAACTGCCATATGTATTCCTTCACATGATGTGAGGAGAAGAGAATTTTGTTTCAGTGGTCTTCTTCCAAAGAACCAAAGTTCAGTCTAAACAATGAGAAAACAGCAGACAAATCTCCATAGGGCAGCATTCTAAAATATATCAGGCAATTATTCTTAAAAAAAAATGTTAAGACTATCAAATACAAAAAAAAAAAAGTTGAGAAACTATCACAGACAGGAGATGCCTAAGGAGACATGATGACTAAATATAATATGATGTCCTAGTTGGGATCCTGGGACAAGAAAGGAACACTAGATAAAAATTGAGGAATGAATCATAGGCTTTAGTAAATAACAATGCATCACTACTTAGTGCCAAATCTGTCATACTAAGTTACAGTGTTAATAAAGAAGCTGGACATGGCATACATGAAAATGTTATACTATCTTTTCACCATTTTATCAACATAAACTATTTTGAAATAATTTTTTAAATGAGTGGATTAAAACTAATAGAAATAAATCCCACAAACACAATATTGAATGAAAGAAATCACAGACAAAAAGATTTTATAAAATCATGAAAATGGATTTATACATGGTATTAGAATTCCATAAATTATCTCAGAAAGGACAGATAAATAATCTTAGAGGACACAATTGCTAATTTCAGAGTATTAGTGATACTCTATATTGATCTGGGCTTGGGTGCTCTGGTGTGTTAACTTTATATTAATTAGTGAGCAGTATACTTATAAACTTTTCACTTGTGTGTAGATATATATATATATTTAACACCTCAATAAAGTACTTTTTTCAAGTTAACTTGTGCCTTATCTGGTATCTCCAGGGTCCCACATAGTTCCCACATATTTTAACATTTCTGCTTATTTAACTTATATACAGAGTACATCATGAAAAACGCTGGGCTGGGGGAAGCACAAGCTGGAATCAAGATTGCTGGGAGAAATATCAATAACCTCAGATATGCAGAGGACACCACCCTTATGGCAGAAAGTGAAGAGGAACTAAAGAACCTCCTGATGAAAGTGAAAGAGGAGAGTGAAAAGTTGGCTTAAAGCTCAACATTCAGAAAACAAAGATCATGGCATCCTGTCCCATCACTCCATGGCAAATAGATGGGGAAACAGTGGACACAGTGGCTGACTTTATTTTTCTGGGCTCCAAAATTACTGCAGATGATGACTGCAGCCATGAAATTAAAAGACGCTTACTCCTTGGAAGGAAAATTATGACCAATCTAGGCAGCATATTAAAAAGCAGAGACATTACTTTGCCAACAAAGGTCCGTCTAGTCAGGGCTATGGTTTTTCCTGTGGTCATGTATGGATGTGAGAGTTGGACTGTGAAGAAGGCTGAGCTCCGAAGAATTGATGCTTTTGAACTGTGGTGTTGGAGAAGACTCTTGAGAGTCCTTTGGACTGCAAGGAGATCCAACCAATCCATCCTAAAAGAGATCAGTCCTGGGTGCTCATTGGAGAGGCTGACGTTGAAACTGAAACTCCAGTAGTTTGGCCACCTGATGTGAAGAGCTGATTCATTGGAAAAGACTCTGATGCTATGCTGGGAGGGATTGGGGGCAGGAGGAGAAGGGGACGACAGAGGATGAGATGGTTGGATGGCATCCCCGACTCAATGGACATGAGTTTGGGTGGACTCTGAGAGTTTGCAATGGACAGGGAAGCCTGACAAGCTGCAGTTCACGGGGTTGCAAAGAGTCGGACACGAATGAGCTACTGTACTGAACTGAAAGGAAGTTTGATTACTAATTCTGAGTAAAAATATTCTTTATGCCTATTAATATGTCCTTAACTATTAGAGTAACATCCATTTCAAAAAGATGAAAGCTGTCTTAGACTAGAAAAAAGGGATGGTCTCATTTTTACAGAAAATAACTCCAACATATAGGTCAGAATAGACTAATACAAGGTTTTTCACTATCTTACAGGGCTGTGAAGTCTAAAACTTTAATGATAAAATTTTTTAAAATCCTATTTAATATAATCAAACTATTAGATAAGATGATAAAATCAAATTATATAAATTTGATTTTCAATGATCAAATAGAAATTCAGATATTATTTGGCTACTGAAGAGTTATGAGAACATAATAGTTTTAGGTATTTCCAGTGATTTGCTAAATTTAAAGCATTAGGCATCTTCCCGATAGTACAGTTACATAATGGCTGACAGGAATTTAATCTCTAGTCAAGAAGGTTTTCTATAAATAAAAGAATTATATTTAATGTAAATTTTTTATCCATACTCGTGAGAAACATAGAAGTAAAACCTAGAAGTAAAAACACAGAAGTAAGAACAGAAGTAAAACAGTGTGGATTATTGGCAGAAAAACACTACATGCTACTTGTATGTACATATTTGCCATGTTAACTACATGAATAAATCAGCAATTTCCTCTTCTGGTAGCCGTGAATGAAGGATGTTTCAGTGGCCAATATAAAGTTAAAAATGGCAACCCACTCAGTACTCTTGCCTGGAAAATCGCATGGGCAGAGGAGCCTTGTGGGCTGTAGTCCGCGGGGTCACTGAGAGTCGGACACGACTGGGTGACTTCACTTTCACTTTTCACTTTCATGCATTGGAGAAGGAAATGGCAACCCACTCCAGTGTTCTTGCCTAGAGAATCTCAGAGATGGGGGAGCCTGTTGGGCTGCCGTCTGTGGGGTCGGACAGAGTCGAACACGACTGAAAACGACTTAGCAGCATTACATAGATAGTTCACCTTTCCTTAGACTCTTTGATGTCAACAAATATATTATTTGAAAATGCCTAAATTTTGCTGACAAGTCATCAATTGATGTCCAAGAAATAGACTCAATTACACCTTTTTAGTGTTTTTCATTTATCCTCTTTTTGCCCAACAATTAACAAAAGAGTAGTTTGTATTGTTTAGTCTCTTGTTAAAATGTTAAGTTCAGTTTCTTGAAAGATTCTCAAGCCCCAGGGTGTTTTCTCCAAAGCACTCTGTTTAGCCTACTGGTAAAATTACAGTATTTGGTTTTAAAAAGTCTTTGAATGTTGATCTTTATTCGAATATATATAATCTTCAGCCAAAGAAGATTTGAGAAAATGAATTTTTTAAAAGTCCTTGGCATTTTCACAAAGAAATACAAATAAAGTGTTTAGAATTCAATATTTCTTCAAATTGAAATGTATTTGATTGGTTGCCTAATACTGATAACTCTGTTTACTGACCAAAGAATGGGAAAATTGATTTGTAATGATTTGATATAGAAAGAAAATGAAGAGCAAATAAATAATTTAAATTATTCTATACCAACTACAAGTACATAGCTAATGGAATTGATACTTGTAATTGCACTGTAAGTCAGAAAATATTAAAATGTCATTTCCCCCAGTTTTGGCTACAAATAGCATATGATTTGAAATCCTTCACCAAAACCCTGCTACTTAGATTCAAATGAATAGCAACATTTCATTCTCTTATCAAATAATTATTAGAGTTCCTTCTTTAGACTAGAAACCTTCTTTAAGTCCACTAGAATTGTCTTGCTCTGTAAAATTAAATGTTTCTTATTTTTATATCTCAAAGATGTGGACAATATAAAGTTATTAAAAATAAGAAGAGTCAGAATTTCTTGGTTCTTATTTAAAGTATTAAGTAACTGTTGTTTATGGAATTCATACCAAGAATACTTTAGTTTGCTTCTTTTTAAATAGAAGTTGAAATCATGCTATTTCTCAACTGTAGTGTCTACTGTGAACAAAGCATACTCCAGGTGAAATAATTTCTTTTGAACAATAGAAACAGAATTGATATGACATGTGGATAGTTTTCCTTTTACAAAAATACTTTTTGTACCAAATTCTCACCTACATGGGCCTGCCACAGCATTTAAACTTTTGATATAAGGACACTTCTGTGGATTAAAGTAGTATTTTCCAAACAGTGTTTTGCTGTAGGCTGTTTCCCTGAAGTGAAAAAAAGTAAGGTTTCCAGCAGGGTCAAATAAATTTGGGGGATACCACATATTATACAATAATTAAAACAATAATAATTAATAATCAAAAATAATATGTGGTTTTTAATTTTTAATTTGTTAATGTGGTATATTACATTGATTGATTTGCAGATATTGAAGAATCCTTGCATCCCTGGGTTAAAGCCCACTTGGTCATGATGTATGATCTTTTCAATATGTTGTTGGATTCTGTTTGCTAGAATTTTGTTAAGGACTTTTGCATCTATGTTCATTAATGATATTGGGCTGTAGTTTTCTTTTTTTGTGGCATCTTTGTCAGGTTTTGGTATTAGGGTGATGGTGGCCTCATAGAATGCATTTGGAAGCTTACCTTCCTCTGAAATTTTCTAGAAGAGTTGGAGTAGGATAGGTGTTAGCTCTTCTCTAAATTTTTGGTAGAAATCATATAATTATTTAAATAGACACAAAGAAAGCCTTTGACAAAATTCAATATCCATTTATGATAAAAACTCTCCAGAAAGCAGGAATAGAAGAAACATACCTCAACATAATAAAAGCTATATATGACAAACCCACAGCAAACATTATCCTCACTGGAGAAAAATTGAAAGCATCTCCCCTAAAGTCAGGAACAATACAAGGGTGCCCACTCTCACCACTATTATTCAACATAGTTTTAGAAGTTTGGGCCACAGCAATCAGAGCAGAAAAAGAAATAAAGAAATCCAAATTGGAAAAGAAGAAGTAAAGCTCTCACTGTTTGCAGATGACATGATCCTCTACATAGAAAACCCTAAAGACTCCACCAGAAAATTACTAGACCTAATCAATGAATATAGTAAAGTTGCAAGATACAAAATCAACACACAGAAATCCTTTGCATTCCTATACACTAACAATGAGAAAATAGAAAGAGAAATAAAGGAAACAATTCCATTCACCATTGCAATGAAAGAATAAAATACTTAGGAATATATCTACCTAAAGAAACAAAATAGCTATATACAGAAAATTATAAAACACTGATGAAGGAAATAAAAGAGGACACTAATAGATGGAGAAATATACCAAGTTCATGGATCGGAAGAATCAATATAGTGAAAATGAATATACTACCCAAAGCAATCTATAGATTCAATGCAATCACTATCAAGCTCCCAATAGTATTTTTCACAGAGCTACAACAAATAATTTCACAATTTGTATGGAACTACAAAAAAACCTCAGATAGCCAAAGCAATCTTGAGAAAGAAGAATGGAACTGGAGGAATCAACCTGCCTGACTTCAGGCTCTACCTCAAAGCCACAGTCATCAAGACAGTATGGTACTGGCATAAAGACAGGAATATAGATCAATGGAACAAAATAGAAAGCCCAGAGATAAATCCACACACCTATGGACAGCTTATCTTTGACAAAAGAGGCAAGAATATACAATGGAGAAAAGACAATCTCTTTAACAAGTGGTTATGGGAAAACTGGTCAATCACTTGTAAAAGAATGAAACTAGATCACTTTCTAACACCATACACAAAAATAAACTTCAGTTCAGTTCAGTTCAGTCGCTCAGTCATGTCCGACTCTTTGCAACCCCATGAATCGCAGTACGCCAGGCCTCCCTGTCCATCACCAACTCCTAGAGTTCACTCAGACTCACGTCCATTGAGTCCGTGATGCCATCCAGCCATCTCATCCTCGGTCGTCCCCTCTCCTCCTGCCCCCAATCCCTCCCAGCATTATGGTCTAAACTTAAAATGGATTAAAGATCTAAATGTAAGACCAGAAACTATAAAACTCCTAGAGGAAAACATAGGCAAAACACTCTCCAACATAAACCACAGCTGGATCCTTTATGACTTACCTCCTAGAATATTGGAAATAGAAGCAAAAATAAATAAATGGGACCTAATTAAAATTAAAAGCTTCTACACAACAAAGGAAACTATAAGCAAGGTGAAAAGACAGCCTTCAAAATGGGGGAAATAATAGCAAATGAAGCAATGGAAAAGAATTAATCTCAAAAATATACAAGCAACTCCTGAAGTTCAATTCCAGAAAGATAAATCACCCAATCAAAAAATGGGCCAAAGAACTAGACAGACATTTCTCCAAAGAAGACATACAGATGGCTAACAGACATATGAAAATATCCTCAACACCACTCATTATCAGAGAAATGCAAATCAAAATCCCAATGAGGTATCATTTCATGCCAGTGGCTGCCATCCAAAAGTCTACAAGCAATAAATGCTGGAGAGGGTGTGGAGAGAAGGGAACCCTCTTACACTGTAGGTGTGAATGCAAACTAGTACAGCCACTATGGAGAACAGTGTGGAGATTCCTTAAAAAAACTGGAAATAGAACTGCCTTATGACCCAGCAATCCCACTGCTGGGCATACATACTGAGGAAGCCAGAATTGAAAGAGACATGTGTACCCCAATGTTCATCACAGCACTGTTTATAATAGCCAGGACATGGAAGCAACCTAGATGTCCATTAGTAGATGAATGGATAAGAAAGCTGTGGTACATATACACAATGGAATATTATTCAGCCATTAAAAAGAATACATTTGAATCAGTTCTAATGAGGTGGATGAAACCGAGCCTATTACACAGAGTGAAGTAAGCCAGAAAGAAAAACACCAATACAGTATCAGTTCAGTTGCTCAGTTGTGTCCAACTCTTTGTGACCCCATGAATCGGAGCACGCAAGACCTCCCTGTCCATCAGCAACTCCCGGAGTTCACTCAGACTCATGTCCATTGAGTGAGTGATGCCATCCAGCCATCTCATCCTCTGGCGTCCCCTTCTCCTCCTGCCCCCAATCCCTCCCAGCATCAGAGTCCTTTCCAATGAGTCAACTCTTCACATGAGGTGGCCAAAGTACTGGAGTTTCAGCTTTAGCATCATTTCTCCCAAAGAAATTTTAGGGCTGATCTCCTTCAAAATGGACAGGTTGGATCTCCTTGCAGTTCAAGGGACTCTCAAGAGTCTCTCCAACACCACAGTTCAAAAGCATCAATTCTTCAGCAATCAGCTTTCTTCACAGTCCAACTCTCACATCCATACATGACCACTGGAAAAACCATAGCCTTGACTAGACAGACCTTTGCTGGCAAAGTAATGTCTCTGCTTTTCAATATGCTATCTAGGAACAAAAATATGATGTCTAGGAACAACAATATGCTATCTAAGAACAACAGACTAGTTCGAAATAGGAAAAGGAGTACGTCAAGGCTGTATATTGTCACCCTGCTTATTTAACTTCTATGCACAGTACATCATGAGAAACGCTGGGCTGGAAGAAGCACAAGCTGGAATCAAGATTGCTAGGAGAAATATCAATAAACTCAGATATGCAGATGACACCACCCTTATGGCAGAAAGTGAAGAAGAACTAAAAAGCCTCTTGATGAAAGTGAAAGAGGAGAGTGAAAAAGTTGGCTTAAAGCTCAACATTCAGAAATTGAAGATCATGGCATCTGGTCCCATCACTTCATGGGAAATAGATGGGGAAACAGTAGGGAAAGTGTCAGACTTTATTTTCTTGGGCTCCAAAATCACTGCAGATGGTGATTGCAGCCATGAAATTAAAAGATGCTTACTCCTGGAAGAAAAGTTATGACCAATACAGTATACTAATGCATATATATGGAATTTAGAAAGCTGATAATGATAACCCTGTATGCAAGACAGCAAAGAGACACAGATGTATAGAACAGTCTTTTGGACTCTGTGGGAGAGAGCGAAGGTGGGATGATAGAGGAGAATGGCATTGAAACATGTAAATTACAACATGTGAAATGAATCACCAGTCCAGGTTTGATGCATGATAGAGGGTGCTCAGGGCTGGTGCAATGGGGTGTCCCAGAGAGATGGGATGGGGAGGGAGGTGGGAGGGGGGTTCAGGATGGGGAACACATGTACACTCATGGTGGATTCATGTCAATGTATGGCAAAACCAATACAATATTGCAAAGTAAAAATAAATAAATAAATAAATAAATAAAACAGATTTAAAAGTAAATACGTATTTTTTTTTAAAAAGAAAATGTCCATTTCATTTTGTAGTTGTATTAGGATTTAAAATCTTACATTAAAAATCTCAATATTTCAAAAAAAAATAAAGACAAAAATAATATGTGGTATTTCACAGATTTCTTTGACCCTGGAAGCTTTATTTTTTCACCTTCAGGGAACAGCCTGCAGTAAAGCACTGGAGAATATCTCTTTAATACACAGAAATGGTTTTTATAACAAACATTAAATGCTGTGGCAGGCCTCTGTAGGTGAGAACTGGGAACTATTCAGCTTCACAGGTGGGTCAGTGGTAGAGAATCTGCCTGCCAAAGCAGGATACTGCGAATTTGATTCTTGGGTCGATATGATCATCTGGAGAAGACAATGGCAACCCACTCCGATATTCTTGCCTAGTGTAAACTCCATGAACAGAGGTGCCTGGTGGGCTACAGTTCATGTCAGAAAGAGTCGGATATGACTTAGCAACTGAGCACATATGTTTTTAATTATTGGAGTATCAAAATGTACATTAAAGCCTCTTGTTGAAAGTGAGAGAGGAGAGTGGAAAAGTTGGCTTAAAGCTCAACATTCAGAAAACGAAGATCATGGCATCTGGTCCCATCACTTCATGGGAAATAGATGGGGAAACAGTAGAAACAGTGTCAGACTTTATTTTTGGGGGCTCCAAAATCACTGCAGATGGTGACTGCAGCCATGAAATTAAACGACGCTTCCTCCTTGGAAGAAAAGTTATGACCAACCTAGATAGTATATTCAAAAGCAGAGACGTTACTTTGCTGACTAAGGTCCGTCTAGTAGGAGAGCGAAAAAGTTGGCTTAAAGCTCAACATTCAGAAAACGAAGATCATGGCATCTGTCCCATCACTTCATGGGGAAACAGTAGAAACAGTGTCAGACTTTAGTTTTGGGGCTCCAAAATCACTGCAGATGGTGATTGCAGCCATGAAATTAAAAGGCGCTTACTCCTTAGAAGAAGAGTTATGACGAACCTAGATAGTATATTCAAAAGCAGAGACATTACTTTGCCAACTAAGGTCCATCTAGTCAAGGCTATGGTTTTTCCTGTGGTCATGTATGGATGTGAGAGTTGGACTGTGAAGAAGGCTGAGCGCCAAAGAATTGATGCTTTTGAATTGTGGTGTTGGAGAAGACTCTTGAGAGTCCCTTGGACTGCAAGGAGATCCAACCAGTCCATTCTGAAGGAGATCAACCCTGGGATTTCTTTAAGCTGAAACTCTAGTACTTTGGCTACTTCATGCGAAGAGTTGACTCATTGGAAAAGACTCTGATGCTGGGAGGGATTGAGGGCAGGAGGAGAAGGGGACGACCGAGGATGAGATGGCTGGATGGCATCATGGACTCGATGGACGTGAGTCTGAGTGAACTCGGGAGATGGTGATGGACAGGGAGGCCTGGCGTGCTGCGATTCATGGGGTCACAAAGAGTTGGACACGACTAAGCAACTGAACTGAACTGAAGGAGAGTTAATTCTGGGACCAAAGAGAGGTTTCAGTCATTGAGAGCTTTGTGTAAACTGACAGATCAGAGAAAGCTTCTGATATAGATATCAGAAGGTGGTAGAAAGAGTATTTGTCTCAGTAGTTTAAGTGGGACCTTATATATTTCTCAACTAGTTGTTGAGAATAGGTAAAAAGAATACCTCAGTGTTGTCAGAGTTCTATTAGGCCCTTTCCCAAGACATATATCCAGAGATAACTTTGGCACGAGATTAGCAAGGGAGAACAGGTTCCAGATAGTGTCTCTGGGCAAGATATAGTGTTGCTGTGCAATCAGGGGTACAAGTCTTGAGATATGTTACCAGGCAAGATTTGTTACAATTATAATCATTAACATAGAGCCTAAGAAAAGCATTTCCAGAGTAAGACATTGTGCAGTGTAATCATTAGTTCTGGACCTAAAGAAAGGTCAGTTCTCTGGCAAGATACATTGTTGTACAAGGCTTAAGGAATGCATGAGTGAGAATGTTTGCTTCCTCTCTATAGGGCCTTGGACTGTCTGCTTAAGCTTTAACTCTTTCATTTCCTCCTGCTTTTAGGAGAATACGGTTGTCAGGGAAAGGGGTGGAGAAATCATTTCATACTTTTTCCTGTTGGAAAGGGGTGTAGGCCCTAAATTGTTGAAGCAATATATTTTCTTCATCCTCATATTGAGGATCTTTGATCCAGGGGCCCCAAATAATAGTTGGAAGCACTTGTGGCAATCATAGGAGCTTGAATAATCATTTGTAACTTAGATGCCTCAAACATCTTAGATATAAAATTCATTATATAGTTACAGATATAAAAGGCAAACAACAAGAATAAGATGACTACAGTTTTTACAGTCAAGATAGTTTTCCACCATTTGGAGATAAGCCTCTATTTGCTGACGTGAAACCGAAAGTCTTTGAACTTTAAATAAATGATGAAGTAAAGTAGAAAAATGGTGGGGCTTTCCAGCCGTTTGTCCCATAACCCCACACTTACCTGACCTCAGTAGGTCCCAGTTACTCCATCCTGAATACTGTGAATTCCAGGTCCCTGTTCGGGCACCACTTGTTGGTCTTCTTTACAGACTGGGACCTGGTGGACTGGAGTCAACGAAAAGAAAGAGAGAAAAAGAAAGAGAGAGCAGTATCTCTCGGGTTATGTGGAAAACCAGTAAAGCCCATATACAGGACTTGTACCACTCACAAAGGCACAGGGTGTCCTCTCAAGGAGGTCTTGAAAGCCTGGGTGAGACAGTGAGCTCGGTAGGTTTCCATGCTCCGATGAGAATGAATACAGAAAGGACACGGAGGACCCAGGTCTCTAGTGGAGCAAGGGTATTTTATTAGCAGAAATGCAGGCTTATGTATCTTTAGTAAAATGATTACTCAGCTATTACAAAGAATGAAATTCATCCGTTGTAACAGAATGGATAGTCTAATACATACAAGGTCACCGATGCTGAAAAGAGTCACTGAAGAGAGTTACTGAAAGGAATCCAAGCAGGTACCCTTTCCCATGATCTCAGTCCTGAGAACTGCGTGCAGCTCTACTTGTTCCTGGAATAGGAACTGATAAGGAACAGAGAATCCTTGAGAAATGGCACACAAAGGAAGAAAACTGAAACATACTGGATTCCTTAAAGTTGAACATCCCCTGACAAGATGGGTTCCCACGTGTGGCAGGCTTTCTCATACAAATTGATATAGACCTATCTGAGCTGAGGAGAATCTCTGCTGAGGGCTGTTTTTCCACCTCTGTGATAAGATTTGCTAAAAAAAAAAAAAAAAAGAGGGTCCAGGAAAACTTGGCTATAATCTCTTAGCATATAGAGAAAGTTAGAACAACTTCCTGATTCAGGCTAAAAAGAAATATATTTAATGTTCTAGGAACCATTGACCTTCAAGGACATAATTGTGGACTTCACCCAGGAGGAGTCTGGCCACTGCACACCAGAATCTGTACTGGGAGGTGATGCTGGAGAACTATGGAAACCTGGTCTCAGTGGGTAAGTGTGGATTCCCTTTGTAACTAGAACCTGCCTATTGGAATAAGAATCTTTATTTCTAACTGAACTGCTCTGCTTGGGCTTTGGATTCTGTGTTAGAAATTACTAGTTCTGTTTGAACAGCAAGTCAGAATTGCTGTGGTCTTTTCTGCCCTGGTCTTTCTACTCTACTCTGCAGAAGGCCTAACAAAGGACTGTTTGTAAATTCTTGGGATACCTCTCTGACCTCAGCACATGCAGTTTTTTCTTCTTGTGAGCAGGATACCAGCTTTCCAAACCTGGTGTGATTTCCCAGTTAGAGATAGGAGAAGAGCCATGGCTGACGAAGAGAGAGGTTTCAGGAGGTCCAAGTCCAAGTAAGAGCAAGGCAGGTGGAGTCCTTATGTTTGCCAGAGAGTTCAGCTTAAAGGCTTCTCCAGGCCATGGGAAGGCTGCAGTCACCTGGGTAAGACCCACAAAAAACTCGATTACCACTCTGTCCCTCCTTTCCCACACTTGCCTCTTCTCATTAGTTTCTCTGGAGTCAGAGGAAAAGAGATGCCTTTCTCTTCAGGGTTAACTGCCTTTACCATTTCTTCTGACCTGACTTTTGTGTTTTTCTTGCTTTCTCCAGCATTCTAAACCTTGTCCTGATCATAGTTTCTTTCTCCCATTCATTCAGATATCCATGTATCTCTCCTCATTTAAAACAGCTCTCTTGGTACTTCCCTGGTAATCCAGTGGTTAAGACTCTGTGAAGACTTTGTGTTTCCACTGCAGGGAGCATGGGTTCAATCCTTGTCAGGGAACTAGGGTCCCTCATGCTGCAATGCAGCCAAAAAAATCAATCAACCAACCAAACAAACAAAAGAAACACAACAAACAGCCCAAAAAAATCAGCACCCTTCACCAGATTCTTAAGTCATTTCATCATGACTTTCTCTGATGATTCCATTAAAATATTTTTCCTATATTCTATGACTATCCCTTCAATTTTTATTCTCTTTTTAACTTGTGTAATTTAACTTTTACTTCAGATAATACATGACACCTTGAGAAATCTCCACAGAATTCCTTCTTAGCAGATCCAATGGTTTTTAATAGTCTTCTTTGACTTTTAAGAATAGTAAAAATGACACTGTTTTCCAAGCTGGTTTCTATGAGTCCTGTACCTGCTTTAACCCCATATTACAAATGAGATAAAGAAGGCATTTAGGTTAAGAAATCTGTCCGTGATTGTTTAGCCACTATTAGGTGGAATCAGTGTTTGAATGCTAATCATTACGCCTCCACTGTTTGAGTTCTTATGGTGCTTTCCTACAGGGCAACATTAGGTTATGTAGACCTCACCACCTTCGTGGTATTGTTTTCTTCCATCAGCTAGTTTAATAATATTTGTCTCTTCTGTCTCTCTTATTGCTTCTTCAGTGCTTCTCGTCAATCTCCTTCTTAATGCAGGTGTATCACTTTGCCTTTGTTAGGTTAGGCTAACCTACGATAGCATATAGACTCTAAAGTTTGGCTCAAACTGAACAGGGCTTTCTTGCTCATGTATTGATCTGGGAGAGTTGGTTAGTTCAGTGGACAGTTCTTTACCACTTTGCTTTCAGGGACAGAGATTCCTTCCACATGGTAGTTCTGTCATTCTTGAGGGCCTCCTCATCATCTCAGTTTGGCCAGAAGTAGAGGAAAAGCACAAGGAGGGCATGGCAACCGACTCCAGTATTCTTGCCTGGAGAATCCCCTTGGACAGGCCCCCTGTCGGGCTACAGTCCATGGGGTTGCAGAGTCAGACACGACTGAGCAACTAAGCACAGCACAGCACAGCACAGAGGAAAAGCACAGAGAGGTTCATTTGGGAGGTTTTTATGGGCCAGACTGCAATGGCTTACATCACTTTTCACTCTCATTCACTTAATGGGGGAGACCTGTTACTTCACTCAAATTCAGGGAAGATTGGGAAGTATAGTACAGTTGTGTGTCCAAAAATAAGGAGAAGTTTCCGTGAGCAGCTAACAGTCTCTGCCACAATCCCTGAGGAGCCTCCCTCTTTTACACTGCTGTCCTGTTTCTGCACAAACCCCCACAGATGCACTGTGATGTTCTCAACTATCCCTTTGGTATCTGTGTTCTCCATATCTTCATTTGTGTCGTACGTGTTCATATGAACTCTATTCCCTCATTTCCCTGGTGTTTGGAACATCTCTGTATAGACACACTGGTGTCACTTCAAGTGCAGTACATCCAAAATTGGAAGCAATCCTCTCTCCCAAACTAAGTTCTCATCCTGACTCCTCCTGTCCTTTCAGCCTCTAAGACTAGAAATCATTGTATCAGCAAGGATGTATCATGCTTTCTACTTTGTCTTTCCCCCCATTCTCCATGTTTTCTTCTTTGGTTTTACCTACTCAGTCCACTTCTTCTCTTCATCTCTGTTGTTGTACTCTTAAGCCAGGTTCCCATTATCCCATGCCAATTACTATAATTTCCACTGCATTTGTGGATATCTTATTTTCTTTTTCTGAATCATTTTGAATGTTACTGCCAGATTGGACCACTCAAAACATCTCATTTATCTTATTTTTACACTAAAAAGAAAAGTTAAGTGACTCCTTATCCCCTATAATAAGTAATCCAAACATCTCTACTTGCTTTTTGAGTCCAGTCCAAAGTTTATCCTGCTATTACCAAGTACTTTGTTTGTGCTTTGGCTAAAATGAGCTTGGACATCCTGGAGAATAAGTTTGCTGTGAACAGAAACTATTGATGCTTTAGGATGACAGAGTCCAGAATAGTTGGATAGAAGTAGAGAGTAAAAATCCAGGAAACTCCCTCATCTGATTTATAAAAATCACATCTGAAAATTCTGTGTCATGTTTACTATGGATAGAATATATATTCTCTGTCTTTTAAGATTTTACAGTATAGATAATATTTTGACACAAATTAAGAAACCATTTTTCACCTCCTATATAGACAATAATTATGAAGATAGATAAAAATCCAGTGAAAGGCACTCATATGCATCAATAGCACATATACCCATAACCTAATAATTTCTTTTTAGTAAATCCTATGAAACACTGACAGAAGTATACACAAATTTATATATAAAAAAATAAAGGGAAAAAATGGAGACTACCTAAATAATTTTCAGTAGAGAAAAGTCAAAGAAATATGCCTATAAATGGAATACAGGCTTCCCTCATAGCTCAGTTGGTAAAGAATCTGCCTGCAATGCAGGAGACCCTGGTTCAATTCCTGGGTCAGGAAGATCCGCTAGAGAAGGAATAGGCTACCCACTCCAGTATTCTTGGACTTCCCTTGTGACTCAGCTGGTAAAGAATCTGCTTGCAATTCCAGAGACCTGGGTTCGATCCCTGGGTTGGGAAGATTCCCTGGAGAAGGGAAAGGCTACCCATTCCGATATTCAGGCCTGGAGAATTCCATGGACTGTATAGTCCATGGGGTCGCAAAGAGTTGGACATGACTGAGCGACTTTCACTATTTCACAAGTGGAATGCAGTTGTTATAAAGAATACTATAAATCTAAATGTACAGACATGGGGGGTACATAAGATATAGTTGAGCTAAAAAAACATGCAGAATTATATTTATGACCATATATACATAAACGTACATATTTACATGTATATATTATTGAGAAATGTCTAAACAGATTCATTCCATAATCCTAAGAGAATAAAGGAAATGGAGATGAAATTGACAGAGGCTACCCTTTTTTATTGAATGCCTTACTATATTATTTAATGTTTTATTTGAGCATGCAAAATGTATGAGGTACTTAAATTTTTTAAGTAAATAAAATTTTGTCATAGAAATAGGAGGTTGAGATATTGTGTTAAAATTCTTATCTTCCTATCTTATCTCTTGATATTTGCCCTTATAGTGATGTTTTCTTCTTAGTCCATTTCCTCTTGCAGTTTTCATGGATGAACTCCTCTCAGTTTCCAAAGTCACTTTCACATACATTTTTTTTTAAGTCTTTCATTTTGTATAGCTTCTCAGAGCTCCGTTTATTTACTTGGCTGTGTCAGTTCTTAGTTGCAGCATGCAGGATCTTCGTTGCATCATGAGGGATCTTTTGTTCTGATGCATGGACTCTCTAGTTGTAACACGTGATCTCCAATTATGGGCTTAGTTGCCTGGTGGTATATGGGATCTTAGTTCTCCGACCAGGTATCAAACCCATATGTGCTGCACAGCAAGGCAGATTCTTAACCACTTGATCACCAGGCAAGTCCTATCTCATATTCTTTTAACAGCTTCTTTGTTTTGACCACTTTGTTATTTTCATATTAGCTCTCTAGGTGGCAGTATCCTATTTGAAGACTATTCAGCCCTCCTGTACCTAGTATATATTATTTTTCCCTCCTCTTTGCACTGTGGCCATATATTTTTGAAGTGCAGTGAATATGGGTCATTTGTATTTTTGGATTTCTTTCAGACTTGGAGGATGAAACAGAAACCAAAGAGACAGCTTTAAAGAATGACATTTCATGTGAAGAATTACACATGCCCTGATGATGGAAAGGTTCATGAGAGGAAGTACCTTGATTTCCACATTGGGAAGAATCTCCAAATGTTACAAGTTAGAAAACCACCAGGAGAACCAAGGAATGGGTGAGAGACAAATCCCCTTGATCCACAAGAAAAGGCTCACTCAGGAGAGAGGCCAAGAATCTAACAAATTTGAGAAAAATACTAATATGAGCTCAAAAGTTATGGGACCAGTAGGCCCTCTGGAAAAAAGACACCATAGATATGACATATCTGGCAAGAAAAGTAGATGCAATTTAGATTTGATTAATCATTCAAGGAATTATACAAGAATGAAAATCTTTGAATGTAATATATGTGAGAAAATCCTCAAACAGTTCATTCACTTTATAGAACACATGAGAATTCATACTGGAGAGAAACCTTTCAGATGTAAAGAATGTGGAAAAGCCTTTAGCCAAAGCTCATCCCTTATTCCATATCAGAGAATCCATATTGGTGAGAAACCCTATGAGTGTAAGGAATGTGGAAAAACCCTCAGACATCCATCATCTCTTACTCAACATGTCAGAATTCACACTGGGGAGAAACCCTATGAATGTGGTGTATGTGAGAAAGCATTTAGCCAAAGCACTGGACTGATCCAGCAACTGAGAACTCATGTCAGAGAGAAACTTTTTACATGCAAAGACTGTGGAAAAGCATTTTTCCAGATTAGACACCTCAGGCAACATGAGATTATTCATACTGGTGTGAAACCCTATATTTGTAGTGTATGCAGTAAAACTGTCAGCCACAGCATATACCTAACTCAAAATCAGAGAACTCATACTGGGGAAAGACCATATAAATGTAAGGAATGTGGAAAAGCCTTTAGCCAGAGAATACATCTTTCTATCCATCAGAGAGTCTATACTGGAGTGAAACCTTATGAGCAGTCATTGTGGGAAAGCCTTTAGGCATGATTAATCCTTTGCTAAACATCAGAGAATTCATACTGGAGAAAAACCATATGATTGTAATGAATGTGGAAAAGCTTCAGCTGTAGTTCATCACTTATTTGATACTGCAAAACATACTTAAGAAATAACCTTCAGCAATGATGTGTGAAATATGTTCAACATCAAAGAATCCCCCAGTTGGAACAAAAACCTCTAAATTTGGATTTTCTGACTTTCAGATTTCAAGAAAAAATCATTTTTTTAAATGGTTTGACCCAATGTTACAATTACTAATTTTGCTATGTTAAAAAAACAAACTACCTATTATCAGCATTGCTTCAGAAAAGAAAGGGCATTTTATTATTTTAAAATATAGGAAGACTATAATTATAGAGAACAGTCTTTTACATTAAATTAATTTTATGAAAATCTCCCAAATTTGTCTTTATTTTTCTCATTTCACTGTGGGCCAGTGAAATCATCATGACAAGCCAGTGATCTGTGATTGACTTTGAGAGTCACGGATTTAAATATCCCTTTAATGAATCAGAATAAAATATAACCTTTTACTATAGCCCTTTATATGGCTAGAAGAGGTAGAAATAAAAATGTCAATTGTCTCATTCTAGAAATAATGTTAAAGAGAGTTTTCTAGACTTAATAGGTAACCAGCTAAACATGAGGTACTTACATTTTTTGGTTTCCTAGAGAAAAATTGGCAAATGTTTTCTGTAAAAGGCCACATAATAAACATGTTAAGTGTTATAGGCCATATGACCTCTGTCAGAACTACCCAACTCTATCATTTTAGTGCCGAAGCATCCAGAGACAATATATGGGTATCTCATCCGTGGTAATGCTAATGTTTTGGGATGCTTTGTTGTAGGTGGCTGTCCTGCTTTGTAGGATGTTTAGCAGCATCCCTGGCCACTGAATGCCAATAGTTCCCCCTTCCACTGTGGCAACCAGAAATTTCCCCAGACCTGAGGAGGGCAAGATAATTCCTAGTTGGGAACCACTGACATGAATGAATTGGTGTAACTCTGCTCCAATCAACTGTATTTAAAAGACAAGTATTGGTTTGCTTTTAGCCTGAGGATTGTAATTTGCCCATTCCCTATGTAAAATGAATATATGTATAATGATTAATACTGACACTAGACTACCATTTAATGTCATATTTGTATGTTCACTTACATCTATGCCAAAAGTCTTGTTTCCTTATCAATCCCTTTGGTATTTTGTTGCAAAAAGGTTTTTTAAAATCACAATTGTAATGCTGTTGTGGAAGCCTAGGAATTATTTATGGAGATATTTATGTAGACTTTAGTTCATAATGATGCTTTTTTTTTTTAATTCATCCATAAGTGCTTTGGGATGTATCTCTAAAAGATAACCACCACTCTTTTAAGACTTAACTGCAATGTCATTATTACACCTAAGAAAATTAAACCATAATTCCTAATACATATTGATGTCTTTTGAAGATAGATATATTAAGATTGGTGGATGCCATTTTAATTGTCTTTTACTTTCCAATTGCCAAATGTATGGCATTAAATTAAAAAATGTGTTGTCTTTTGAGTGAGAAGGTCTTTGAAACAGCCCTTAGAAAAACACATTTAGGAGCCCACCAAAGAGGACCAGGGAGACGGTGACTGCAGGGGCCAAAGTATGTGAGGCAGGGAAGTATGAGAGGGGAAGTGGAGGAGTTGATTCATAGTACTTCACTGTCTTTATAAATACTCCATCCTTTCAAACATCAGTGGAGATTGGTCAAGTTCAGCTTCTTACTCTTAAATGGCAGTTCAAAACAAACAATTTAACTGCCTGAACATTGTGTGAACTATCAAAAGTAAAGCTGTTATTCCAGAATATATTCCATTATCTCTAGATATTTTATATTAGTATATTTACCTGAAAAAAACTGGCTTCTAACTCTTAAGTCCTAATGACTTTGATGGCAGAAGGACAGAGTGAGGGTGCTCTCTGTGCCTTATACATGTTCTTCCATGTTTCTGTGGTCTTAGATTTCCCAAGAATTTGGGTTTTTTTGATTGCTTCCTTTAGTGAAAAGCATGGCCATCACTTTCCTCTGTCTACAGTCTGTGTCTCAGTGATCTTTCATGGTCTTCTAAATAACATCTCTGTTGGTATTTTATGGTTGTGAGGTGAGGTGAGGTGAAGTTGCTCAGTCGTGTCCGACTCTTTGCGACCCCGTGGACTGTAACCTACTAGGCTTCTCAGTCCATGGGATTCTCCAGGCAAGAATACTGGAGTGGATTGCCATTTCCTTCTCCAGAGGATCTTCCCAACCCAGGGGAAGGACCCAGGTCTCCCGCATTGGAGGCAGACGCTTTAACCTCTGAGCCACCAGGGAAGCCTCAAAATTTTATGGTTGTATCAACTGCCAAATTCATGTCTCCAGCCAGGACCTCCATTCTGAACTCTAGCCTATTCCTGCCACTGGGCCTTTACACGAGCTGTTCCTTCAGACTTCCTACCCTTCCTTCCTCCCTTTTGCTCAAATGTTACCTTTTCACTGAAGCCTGTTCTGACCATGCTACTTAATATTACAACCTTTTCCGTGCCCCCTAACTTCTTTATTCCCAAATTCCCTTAATTTGTTCTGTTCCTTCTTTGTCTATATCACATATTACATAACATACTAGATATTGATAATTTACACATTTATTATGCTTATTATTTATTCATATTTTCCCTTAGGAGTATGTAAGCTCCATGAGAGCAGGGATCTGTTTTGTTTACTGGTGCATCACAAGTGCGTGGCATACAGTAGGGACTCAATAAATATTTGCTGAATTGTTTTGATTTGAACTGAATTGAACTGGGTATCTATGATGACAATAGAGAAAGGCAATTCCTATACTTTCTCACCTAGCTTTTATAGGTGAGGAAATCTTTTTTTTTCCTTTTTTTTAACACACAATTTTAATTTTTTTTTAATATTTATTTTTATTTGTTTGTTTGGCTGGCCAGGTCTTAATTGTGGCACATGGGATATTTAATTGTGCAATGCAAACTCTTGAGTTGTGTCATGTGGGAGCTAGGTCCCTGACCAGGGATCAAACCTGTGCCCCCTGCATTGAGAGGGCAGAGTCTTGGCCACTGGACCACCAGGAAAGCCCCTCCTTCTTTTCTTACAAATGGATCAGAATTTATAAGCTTTTAAGAATGGTGAATCATAGCAGATATACTTTTAAGATAGCAGATTATTTTTTAAGTTAATTTGTTTAAAATGCAACTAACTAGGGCTGATTAACTATGTGAGTTTCTCTTTATTTTGTAAACTTGAGTTTACATTACCACCTTTCCTCATCCCAAAAGAGACTAGAGTTTATCCTCTGGAGCAGGACAAGTTGCTCTGGAATCAGGCACACCAGAGGCAGTACCTGAAATAGGTCAGGAAGTAACTCAAAATACAGGAAATACTCTTTTCAGTGATGACTAGATTAAAAGTCATTAACAAGTCATAGCAGAAAGTAAAGGCCCTGCTCATTGAAATTATTCCTTAGATATGTGTCTTAACTATTTACAGTCAGCCAGAGGGCAGGTTTCCTGTTTGTCTCCATCCTGAATTCCCCTCAGGGTACACCATTCGTGAGGTCTGCAGTGGCTGATGCCTTGATGGTGGACAGTTCTCTGGGATAGCAGACAACATTACCTTTCTACATTATTATTATTATGTATTCAATTTTCCCAGAATTAAGATCCAAGAAAGCAGGGACTGAGTTTTGATAACTGGTATTTCCCTAGAGCCTGTAACAAAGTGTGAACAGACCTAGGGATTCAGAAGATAGTTGAATAAATGAATGAAGGACAGAGAAAGGGCTTTCGCACGGGAAGAGCTGGGCCGGTTACCTAGTCTCTTGGGACCGCTGTCAGGAAACGCGGGCGGTCCGCCTGGGTGCCCGCTGTCCAGGGTCTGACAGTCGTGGGGGCGGCGTGCCCAGGCGCGCTCCGTGGAGTCTGGGTTCCGGATTTTCGGGAGCGCCTGCCTCCCCGGAGAGGGCGGGCTCTCGCTGCTCCCGATGGGCGGAGCCAGCGGCGGGGCGTGCCGAGCCGCCGGAAGACTCGAGGGCACCGGGCTGAGAGCACTGCGGCTGCGCCGGGGGCAGCGCCCGGGACCCGCCAAGGCCTGGGCGAAGGCGAACAGGGGCGCGGCAACGGCGCTTCGCTGCTGTGGAGGGGCCGGAACACCCGGGCTGAGGCCCAGGAGGCGGGGCGCCGGTGGACCTCGCCACTGCCGCCGGCCTGGCGTCAAAGCAGCGGCCGGCGGGCGGTAGCCTAGCCCGGGTCTGTTGGAAGCCGGTTCAGGGTTCCCCGGGCCTTGCGGGTGCCCAAAGCCCAGCTCCCGGGGGTGTGGCTGGGAAAGGACAGGTTGGAGGGGCTGTGGGTTTATCTGGTGCCTCAGCACCCGCCCTAGGCCGCCTCTCGAGAATTAGAAAAGAGCCCTGGTCCCATCTGGAGGCCGACAGTACTTTAGGCTTCAGAAGGAAGCCTGCGTGAATGTTCGGCGTTTTTTAAAAAAGTCATTGTGTTGGGTGTTGATGGGGGTCTGTCTATAAAAGGCTGGGAAAGAGCAAAATCTCTTACCGGTCCTTCTCTAAAGAGACACCCTCTGGAGCTGAAAGCCTCAAGAACCGGCTCTCTCACGCTCCCCCATCTCTGGTGGTACCAGCGTCCGCGGCCTCTCTGGTGAGTAGGAAGCTACGCTGTCTGTGTCTGCAGTTTCTTAGGTCTGAGAGAGGCATGTCTGGGAGTAGTGAGAAGGGGCATACTCTAAATGAAGCTTCTCTCGTTAACAATTTCGGGAATAAGATTGGCAAGTTTCTCCACTTGGTAACAAACCATTTTACTTTTCATATATTTGGGGACAGGATATTTTTCATATGCTCCAATACAGCTCCTTTCTCTGCATCAGTCACAGATGAAAACAAGAAGCCAAACACCCTGCCCCACAAACTTCAAAAAGTTGGGCCAGCTCCCTTTTCAGGGAGCTAGGACTAGGATTGTTCTTGAGGCCCTAATACACTGTACTTAGTCGCTGTAGAGGCACCTGTTCAGATGCCAAGGGCTCTGAAAAGATAGGAGGTTTCCAAAATTTCCAGGAGCAGTTCTGCAATAGTTCTCATATTCGAAGTACTATATCTGAGATACTTGAAACTTTAAATTCAGATCTATATTGTTTTAAAAATAACTTTAAAAAGTAGTGTTGTGGTTGCACATTAAAGCAAAAGGTTTATAATAATGTCTATTAAGGTACTGTATTCGTTACAACCCTAAGAAGTACACTTCTTATATGCATTTTCTAGATGATGAAATGGAAACTCAGAGAACTGAAGTTTCTTAGAGCTTTTAAGTGCCTGTGTCAGGATTCTAACCCAGACTGTCTGATTTCTAAGCTTGCCCTCTAAACTCTCAAGTCTGTCTGTGTCCAAGCAGAAGATGCATGCAGCTTGTTGTTGTTCAGTTGCCAAGTCGTGTCCGACTCTTTCTGACCCCATGGACTGCAGCATGTCAGGCCTCCCTGTCCCTCACCATCTCCCAGAGTTTGCCCAAGTTCATGTCCACTGAATCAGTGATGTCATCCAACATCTCATCCTCTGTCGCCCTCTTCTCCCTTCAATCTTTCCCAGCATCAGGGTCTTTTCCAGTGAGTCGGCTGTTCGCATCAGGTGGCCAAAGTATTGGAGCTTCCAAAGAGGAAAGTCAAGGCAAGGTCTGCGCGTGTTTGTGTATCTTTGGTATTTGTGTGTATTTGTGCTGTTTGTGAAAGTGTGTATGGAACTAGAAATTAGAGCTGCATCCAAAGCATAGATTATACTTATTTTCACATTGATACTAAATCTTTGTTTTTGGATCTTTTTCAGTTTCAAGTATGTTTCTGCAAGTTCTGGAGTTCTATCTGTATGATCAGTTTTCTGGATCCCTCCTCCCTGCCTATTGCTCCTCTAGAAGAATATGAAGAGGCATATACTCAGACCTACTCAACCAGCCACCCTGCAAGCAGGCAGGACTTAATTTTGGAGAGGAATCAGTTTCTCAGAGCTGTGAGAGCCACATCAGCCTCTAGGAGCCCCTAGATTCTGGTGCCGCAGGCACACGCAAGAATCCTGAGGGCAGGAGACTGTGGTCACAGGACGACCACGCCACTGTGAGGCATCTCAGCAGAGGCTCTGGCCGTTTCCTCCCCAGAAGTGGACGGGTCAGTCAGGAGGCATCGTCATGCTGCAGCAGCTCCTGATCACCCTGCCCGCCGAGGCCAACACGTGGGTGAAGTTGCACCATCCAGAGACGGCCAAGGAGGGGGCGCCCCTGTGGGAGGATGTGACCAGGATGTTTGAAGGAGGAGGTGAGAGTAGGCTGATGGATGGGGGGATGGAGGAGGAAGAAGGGTTCTCAATCTGCTTGGGAAAAATAGGTACAAACATCATTGAAGTGGTCTCTGGGGGAGAAAATTGGGAGAGTAGGTCCTTGGGGCTTGTGCTTGTGGCTTTGGGGAAGGAGATAGCTGTGCGAGAAAATGTTGGGCTCTTAAGCACTGGGTCCCTGCAACGTGTGCTCCATGCTGCTCCCATCTCCTGTCCTTGAATAAACACAGGACAAGAAAACAGAATTCAGGGTGTTCCCCACCAGCAGCTGTATAAGTGTGATTTACAGACATCAGAGTCAAAGGTTTCTACCCCCTTAAGCCCTCCAGTGGTTTTCGTTTATTAGTCTCAGTCTAGTCCCAAACCAATGCTTTTTCTTTCTTTTCTTCTCCCGCTAGGAGGAAGGAATAACATGCTTGGTTACTCTCACTTTACTTTGAACTGTTTTGAGTTCAGTGGGAAGCATGTCCAAGGTTATACAGTATTTGCTGGCTGGGTCAGGATAGATGGACAGACAGAAGAATTAGTATATCTCATGGGGTCTCTTAGTTCATCTTTAACACTTCAAAAGTCAGACAGGGACTTTGTTAAGCATCTTGATGGATGGAAAAATGAATAATGATCTCTAATGCTAATTATTAAATGATAGATACATATCCGGATGGAAAGAAGAGAAAGTAGCCTAAATACATTTTATGGTAAAATTCTTTTGGAAGACAAGAGACAGGAAAATTCTTCTGATTGTATTTATCAGAGAAATTTTCACAAAGCAGATAGCACTGAATTGAGCCTTAAAAGATGTCCATTGTTTTTATGGAAGAATTAGGAAAAAATACAAAAGTGGGGACCTTGAAAGTGGTTCAGAGAATGGAGACTCTTCTAGTCTAACTGAAAGTTAAGAATGTGGTCAGTGCGTGTGTCCCACAGATAAAGGGTGGTGGTTAGAGGAAACTAATGCTGGGAAGATATGCTTCAGGCAGATTGTAGAGTGCCATGAAGTCTGTGGGAAGTGTTTGGATTTTTCTTGTTTGGAAGTATGGAACTTTTGAGGATTTCTGAACAGAGGAGTGGCTTGGTAGGTCAGTGCTTTCAGACCAACATTGACCATTGGGAAACATTAATACCCCAATCAACGCACTGCAGGTCCTCCTCATTAAGGAGACTCCAGTCTGCTCTTGAGTTGCTCTGAATGTCTTTCTTTGTGAGTGTATTCAGAGAAGGGCTGTTTTGAGCAGAACTGCAGGCAGTTTTTCTATTTAATGGAGTAAGGTAAGATGCAAACTTTCTGGCTCTTTTCCTCCTCAGCTCTGCTATCTCAGGATGCTGATGAGACCCAGGGAGAAAGTTTAAAGGATGAATTGACCCTCGGAACCCCAACAACAGACTCCCAGGTGGGTTGGAGTTTCCTGTCACTTTCTTGACATGCTTTTTAGTTTTTAAGATTATAATTTGCCCTTTTCTGGGGAGTTGGGTATATTGAGGCTAATGAATCTAACCAGGGAACTCAGTGCAAGTTAGTCTTGTACAGAAAATGGGTCCGCAGTGGCGGCAGTTTCCCTCCTCTTAGAAAACGTTTCTTCGGACTTCCATGGCGGTCCAGTGGTTACGACTCTGCACATCCACTGCAGAGGGTGCAGGTTTGATCCCTGGTTGGGGCACTAAGATTCCACATGCCGTGTGGCCAAAAAATATTTTTTTTAAAAATGTTTCTTTCCAGCCAACATCTAATACAAATTTTTGTAGAGAAAGCAGAATGAATGATTTAATTCTAACCCATAAAAACCAACAGGTACCATTTGGGATCTAAGGTAAACCTCAGTTTTTATGAGGATTTTATACTCAAAAACGGGTGACATCTATCACTTCATGAGGTGGCCACAGAATAGTGGCATGAGCAGCGGTCAAATAACAGCTAAAGACCTGAGCAGAGAAGAAATGGTCAGGCCATGGAGCACACACATTAGACAGGGGCAGTTACAACAGGGTATGGAAACATGTCCTCACGACCTGGTAGAAGCACAGGTGAAACAGAGAATGGAAACTAGAGTAAACGTGAAAGGAAGACTTATTAAAGAGGAGACATTATCCGAGGACAGAAGAGTTTTGAGTGAGAACTTGGGTTCTGAAATTAGATGATACAGAATTTGAACTTATCTCTGGTATTTACTTGCTCTGTGATTTTTTTTTTTTTTAGGTTTTTTATGATGCCATTTTCTTTAGCTAATTCAGGTGCTAACATCTTTTAGGATTGATATGCATTTCAGGGCTATTTCCAGTAATATGGAAGAAATAGTAATATTCTAATTATTTGAGAGTTACCTTATCTCTGCATTCCACTTTTCTTTAATTCTCACCTCCTGACAGTTAAAAATACTGGTGGGATTCTTAGCACTGGGAAAAGATTATATTTCTTAAAATTGAGGTATAATTTATATATAGGAAAAACACTTAAGTAAGCATATGGTTCTGTTTTGACATTTATACACCATGTAACCAAGTCGAGCATTTCTGCCTCTCCGAATGTTCACTTGTGCCCCTTTCCAGTCAAAACTCTATTTGGCCCCCAGTAGAGAGAAAGTATATGGGATTTCTGCATTATTTCTTACAACTGCATGTAAATCTATGATTAAAATTATCTAATAAATCCATAATCTCAAAACAAAAACTTTGAGAAAGAATCTGTATGTGGCAGTGGTTAGGTACAATGCTCTACAAATGTCAGGTTAAGTTGATAGATAGGTGTTCAGATCTACATCCTGGATAAATTTTTGTCTACTTGTTCTATCACTTAGTGAGAGGAGTGTTAAAATCTCTAATTATTGTGGTTTTGCTCATATCTCCCTTTAGTTCTGTCAAGTCAAATTCTGTTATCAGGCACATATACACGTAGGATTATTGCTTCTTAATGAGCTGACCATTTATCATTAGGAAATGTCTCATATTCTTTTTCCTATGCCCACTTTGTCTGATTTAATATAACTTCTCCAGTGTTTTTAGTTATTGTTGGTATGGTGTAGCTTTTTTCATTCTTCTAACCTATTTGTGCCTTTATATTTAAAGTGTGCCTTCTTAGATACAGCTGGGCCTTGCATGCTTAGTCTGTTAACAGTTACATAATCATTGATGTGGAGCTTCCCAGGTGGCTCAGTGGGTAAGGAATCCAGCTACAGGATTTCCCTGGTGGCCCAGTAGCTAAGACTCCATGCTTCCAATACAGGAGGCCTGGGTTTGATCCCTGGTCAGGAAACTAGATCCCAGATGCCACAACTAAAGATCCTGCATGCTGCAACAAAGACCCGGTGCAGCCCCAAAAAACCCAAAACAATCCGCCTGCAATGCAGGAGACGCGGGAAACATGGGTTCAATGTCCTGGGTAGAGAAGATCCCTTGGAGGAGGGCATGGCAACTCACTCCAGTATTCTTGCCTGAAGAATCCCAAGGAAAAGAGGAGCCTGGCTGGCTATAGTCCATAGAGTCACAAAGAATAGGACACAACTGAAGTGACTGAGCACACAGGCAATCACTGATGTGCCTGGAATTTAAGTGTATATTCTTGTCCTTTGTTTGCTGTTTGTCAAACCTATTCTTTCATTTCTTTGTTCTTCCTCTCCTGCCTTCTTTTGGATTGTGCAGTTTTTTAGTATTCTATTTTATGTCCTCTAATGACTTTTTTTAGCTATACTTTGATTTGTTTTTAGTGGTTGTCCTGGCCATTACAATATGCATTTTAAACGTGTCACAGTTGAATTACTATTATACTGTTTCACAAAGAATATGAAAATTATATTTCCTATTTACTCTTCCCATTCTTTGTGTGTTGTCATCATGCTTTTCACTTTACATGTTATATACCCCGTAATACATGTCCTTATTTTTGCTTTTAATAGTAAACTGTCTCATAAGAGATTAAGAAAAGGAAAAAAAAATGAGCCTTTCATATTTGCCCACATATTTACCAGTGCAGGCTTTCCTGATGGCTCAGACAGTAAAGGATCTGCCTACAATGCAAGAGACCTGGGTTTGATCCCTGGGTTAGGAAGATCCCCTGGAGAAGGAAATGTCAACCCACTCCAGTACTCTTGCCTGGAGAATTCCAAGGACAGAGGAGCCTGGCTCTAGTCCATAGGGGTCACAAAGAGTCGGACACGACTAAGTGACTTTCTTTCACTTTACCAGTTGGAGCACTTTTCAGTCCTTCCTTTAGGTTCTAAGTTTCTGACATCATTTCACTTCAGCCTAAAGAATATCATTTAGCATTTCCTGTAGTGTGAGTCTTCAGATGACGAATTCTCACAGCTTTGGTGATCTAGAAGTGTCTTTATATGGTCTTCCTATTAGAGGATCTTTTACTGGATATAGAATTCTAGGGTGACTGTTTTTTTTCTTTTAAGCACTTTAAGGATGTTCCATTGTCTTTTGGCTGATATTGCTTCAGATAAAAAGTGAGCTATTTTTCTTATTATTTCCCCAGATGTGACATGTCTTTTTGTTTATTTTATACTAACTTTTCTGGTTTTCCTGTTCTTCCTTTCCTGCTTTCTTTTCACTACTTTTATAATCTTCCCTTTTATCATTGCTCTTCAACAGTTTTAATGATGTGCATAGACATGGTATTTGAATTTTTGTGTGTGTGTGTGTGGAGGGTTTGCTGCCTTTTGCATTTATGGGTTGATTTTTTTTAAATCCAACTTGGAAATTTTTCAGCCTTTATCTCTTCAAATATTCTTTTCTTCTCATTCTTCTCCTTCTGAGATTTTAATTACATGTATATTAGACCATGTGATATTATTCCCCCCCCACCCTCTTCTTTTTCTTTTTCTCTCTTGGTGCGTCCATTCGAATACTGTCTATTGACCTGTGTTAAGTTTCATTGATCTTGTCTTCACTAGGGTCCATTTGATGTTAAGCCCATCCAGTGGATTTTTCAGATATTGTATTTTTCGTTGTAGAATCGTCTTTTAGTTCTTTTTTGGCATTTCTATCTCTCCTCAATTACCCTAGCGTTTTGACCTATTACATCCATATTTTATTGTAAACTCTTCAACATATATTTTAATAATTGCTTTAAATTTCTTGTCTGCTTCTTCCAGTGACTTGGTGACCTAGGTCTTTGCTTCTTATGTTTTTATTTCTTGATTATAGGTCAGATTTTCCTCCTTCACTTGCCTAATAATTTTTTATTATGGTTCAGATATTATGTGTAAAAGAACAGTGGAGGATGAAATATGCATAGATAGATCCATTTCCCCATCAGCCTGGAAGGACACTGGTATTGAGAATAACTACAATGGCTTCCAAGTTTTTAATGAAACCTCAGATGTGTGGCCTCCTGGCCAAGCATCTGCAATTTCATCTTGTTAGAGCAATCATTCACTCCACTCCAGTACTCTTGCCTGGAAAATCCCATGGATGGAGGAGCCTGGTGGGCTGTAGTCCATGAGGTCGCGAAGAGTCGGACACAACTGAGCAACTTCACTTTGACTTTTTACTTTCATGCATTGGAGAAGGACATGGCAACCCACTCCAGTGTTCTTGCCTGGAGAATCCCAGAGACGGGGGAGCCTGGTGGGCTGCTGTCTGTGGGGTCACACAGAGTCGGACATGACTGAAGCGACTTAGCAGCAGCAGCAGAGCAATCATTGTATCGCTGGGAATTGCAACTTTCTACAAGTTTGCTTTGGTGAACCAAGAAAGACAGAATAAAGGACAGAAATGGCAAGGACCTAACATAAGCAGAAAAGATTAAGAAGAAGTGGCAAGAATACACAGAACTGTACAAAAAAGATTTAATGACCCAGATAATTGTATTGGTGTGGTCACTCACCAGACATCTTGGAGAATGAAGTCAAGGCAGCCTTAGGAAGCATTACTACAAACAAAGCTAGTGGAGGTGATAGAATTCCAGTTGAACTGTTTCAAATCCTAAAAGATGATGCTGGTAAAGTGCTGTACTCAATATGCCAAAAATTTGGAAAACTCAGCAATGGCCATAAGACTAGAAAAGGTCAAGTTTTCATTCCAGTCCCAAAGAAAGGCCATGCCAAAAAATGTTCAAACTACTGTACAGTTGTGCTCATTTCACATGCTAGCAAGGTAATGCTCAAAATACTTTAATCTAGGCTTCAACAATATGTGAACTAAGAACTTCCAGATGTTCAAGCTGGATTTAGAAAAGGCAGAGGAACCCTGAGATCAAATTGCCAACATTTGTTGGATCATAGAAAAAGCAAGGGAATTAAAAAAAAAAATCCACTTCTGCTTCATTGACTATGCTAAAGCCTTTGACTTTGTGGATCACAACAAACTGTGGAAAATTCTTAATGAGATGGGAATACCAGACCACTTTACTTGTCTCCTGAAAAACCTGTATGCAGGTCAAGAAGCAACAGTTAGAACTGGACATAGAACAATGGACTGGTTCAAAATTGGGAAAGGAGTATGTCAAGGCTATATATTGTCACCCTGCTTATTTAACTTCTATCCAGAGTACATCATGTGAGATGCTGGGCTGGATGAATCACAAGCTGAAATCAAGACTGCCAGGAGAAATATCAACAACCTCAGGTATGCAGATGATACCAGCGTAGTGGCAGAAAGTGAAGAGGAACTAAAGAGCCTCTTGATGAAGATGAAAGAGGAGAGTGAAAAAGCTGGCTTAAAACTCAACATTCAGAAAACTAAGATCAGGGCATCCAGTTCCATCACTTCAAGGCAAATAGATGAGGGGAAAATGGAAACAGTGGCAGGTTTTATTTTCTCCTACTCCAAAGCAGGAGCTCCAAAGCAGGGCTCCAAAATCACTGTGAATGGTGACTGCAGCCATGAAATTAAAAGATGCTTGCTCCTTGGAAGAAAAACTGTGACAAACCTAGACAGCGTATTAAAAAGCAGAGATATCACTTTGCTGACAAAGGTCCATTTGGTCAAAGCTATGGTTTTTCCAGTTGTTGCGTATAGATAGATGTGAGAGTTGGACCATAATAAAGCTGAGCCCCGAAGATGCTTTCAGACTGTAGTGCTGGAGAAGACTCTTGAGAGTCCCTTGGACAGCAAGGAGATCAAACCAGTCAATCCTAAAGGAAATCAACCCTGAATATTCATTAGAAGGACTGATGCTGAAGCTGAAGCTCCAGTACTTTGGCCATCTGAGGCAGAGAGCCAATTTATAGAAAAGACCCTGATGCTGGAAAAGATTGAGGGCAGGAGGAGAAGGGGGCGACAGAGAATGAAATGGTTGGATGGCATCACTGACTCAATGGACATGAGTTTGAGCAAACTCTGGGATAGAGTGAAGGACAGGGAAGCCTGGTGTGCTGCAGTCCATGGGGCAGCAGAGTCAGACATGACTTAGCGACTTAACAACAACAACAAGAACGCAGGCATATGCAGGTTCTGCAGAAAGTATGGTTCTGTGAAAAATTTTAAGGTAATGAGAAAGGCTGATATCTTTCAGAGTGCAAAGTGATTTCAGAATGTAAAAAATTTCTTTGTGTTGAGTTGCATGAAATTCATTCCTGACCTGTGTTTGTTAACTGTGAAGCATGAATATCTGGGCTATGGAATAGTTTCTCTTGATAAATAAACAATAAATGTATATATGTATAGATAGATATAGTCTGTTTGTTTTGTCTGTTCTGTTTATTTGCAGAAAACTCTAAGCCTTTTCCTCTTGACTGGTGGTTAAGGTGAGGGACTGATTATTCATATTTTTCCTAGAGCCATGGCTGAGCTCTGGCTGAGATGCACTTTAGTTTGATTGAATTCACTTTTTTTTCTTTTTTTTTTGGTTGCATGGCATGTGGGATCTTAGCTCCCCAACCAGGGCCTGAACCCATACCCCCTGCAGTGGAAGGTATGGACCTTCCACCGCCAGGGTCCTTGATTGAGTTCACTTCTGATTAACCCAACTACTAGCACCCCATGCCATCAGTGCTGAAGGGCTGATCCTTTTTTATCTGTTCAGTATTTGAGCTAAGGAAGAGCTTGATCACAGTTCCAAACCATTTTGTTGTCTTGCATTAAACTCCAGCAGGGCCCCAGAATTTCAGCCCTGGAGGAATGCATTGGTCTTTGTGACAGTAAGTACTGAAAGCCTCTCTCCCTGTCCCCTGGGGCCTCTGGTCTCATCTACTTCCACTTGCCCACCTCCAGCAATGCTGGCCACTCTGCTGCTCCTCAGGGAAGCCAAGGACATGCACTCCTCAGGTCCTTTGTTCCTGCTTGGAATGCTCTCCCCTCACATTTCCGTGTGGCTCTTTCCTACTGAGTTCATGTCTCTGAATATCACCCTTTTAGGAAGACTTACCCTAACACCCTACACGAAAGATCTTCCCCATCCTCACTGTGGCTCTCCCTGGTGCCATTATCCTGCTTCATTTTGTTTTTTTTCTAAGACACGTATAATAACCATCTGTCCTTTCATATATTGTTTATGATAGTCTCCAGGGAATTACCAAACAGATCCAGAGGAGACTCCCAGTAAAACTAATTTAGAATCTCTCAGAAGACTGTCAGAACATACTGGATCTTGATGGAGGTGGTCTCAGGCTGAAAAGGAATATATTGGATATTCTAGGAACTGTTGACCTTCAAGGACATATGTGTGGACTTCACCCAGGAGGAGTGGGGGCAGCTGGCGCCTGCTCACCGGAATCTGTACCGGGAGGTGATGCTGGAGAACTATGGGAATCTGGTCTCAGTGGGTAAGGACAGGCTACACATACATCCAGAATCCTGCCTATTAACAGGATTAATTTTTAATTTAGTAGTAATAATTCCTAAATTATTAAATGCAGTAGATTCCCTGGAGCCTGGCCTTGGGTTCTGTGTTGGAGATGGATGTTGCATACCTTTGAAAATCAAGCCAGAACATATCTGAATCTCTTCCCTTCAGGAACACTTTACTTTGTAGAGCAAGAATAGAAAAACATGCTGTGGTGTCCCTTTCCATCTTCAGAGACCCTAAATACCTGAGGATTGAAACTACATCCCAGGGATGGTTCTTTGACCTCAACATAAATATTCATACCCTTTTTTCACTCCATAAACAGGTTGTCAGCTTTCCAAACCTAGTGTGATTTCCCAGTTGGAGAAAGGAGAAGAGCCATGGATGACAGAGAAAGAAGGCCCAGGAGATCCCAGTTCAGGTGAGCCGAGGCACATGGTGCCTTTTAATATGTAGGCCAGAGTGCCCAGCATCTTCCCAGGCTGCAGAAAGGCTGAGCGGGTGGACAGGCATGCTCTGAACTAGATTTCATCCCTCTGTCTTCAGTCCTTTTCTTCATCTGACCTAGCAGAAGTCTCTGGAGTTGGAGGGAAGATAAGTCTTCTCTTCATTAAGGTTTTCCTTCTTTCTTCAATATCCTAAAGTCTACGAATCAAAAGCTCCTTTCCCCATGCTCTGAGATGTACGTAGTAGTCTTTTCTCACAGAAAGCAGATCTCTTTTCAGGACTCTTACTGCATTCTCCAGATCTTTAATCTCTCTTGCATCCTATTTCGACTTTTCATCAACTTTCATTTTACAATCTTTGATTCTCATTCTCCTTTGAACTAAAGTATCCTTATTTATTGTAACATGTTTTATGGAAAATCCTGCAAGAGAAATGACCATGGGATTCCTTCTCATCAAATCCAGGGATCTTTAACAATCTTCTTAAACTTTCCTTTTATTATGAAATATTTTAGACGTTCAGAAAGGCACAGAGAACATTACAATAAATTGCTATGTACTTTCTACCTAGATTAAGAAATAAAACAGTTTAAACCCCAGTACTCGCATCCTTGCTTGTGAAATAACCAACTCTTCTAACTTGAAACATTGTCATTCCTATATGTGTCTTCATATTTGTATTATATGTGTATATTCCAAAGCAGTATAATAATTTTTGGATTTATTTTTAACTGAGAGATAATTGTGTTTATAATATTGTGTTCATTTCTGCCATATATCAACATATATCAGCCATAGGTATACATATGTCCCCTCCCTCTTGAACTTCCTTCCCACCTCCCACCCCATCCCACCCTTCTAGGTTGTCACGGAGACCTGGTTGAGTTCTCTGAGTAGCAAATTCCTACTGGCCATGTGTTTTACATATAGCGTTGTGTATGTTTCCATGCTACTGTCTCCATTCATCCCACCCTCTCCTTCCCCCCACTCACTTATTTCCATAAGTCTGTTCTCTATGTCTACATCTCCATTTTTGCCCTGAACATAGGTTCATCAGTACCTCTTTCTAGATTCCATATATATGTGTTAATATACAATTATTTTTCTCTTGCTGACTTCCTTCAGTTTGTATAATAGGCTCTAGGTTCATCTACCTCATTAGCACTGACTCACGTTCCTTTTTATGGCTGAGTAATATTCCATTGTCAGAGAAGGCAATGGCACCCCACTCCAGTACTCTTGCCTGGAAAATCCCATGGACGGAGGAGCCTGGTAGGCTGCAGTCCATGGGGTCACAAAGAGTCAGACACGACTGAGCGACTTCACTTTCACTTTTCACTTCCCTGCATTGGAGAAGGAAATGGCAACCCACTCCAGTGTACTTGCCTGGAGAATCCCAGGGACAGTGGAGCCTGGTGGGCTGCCATCTGTGGGGTCGCACAGAGTCGGACATGACTGAAGCACCTTAGCATTAGCAATATTCCATTGTATATATGTACTACAGCTTCTTTATCCATTCATCTGTCGATGGACATCTAGGTTGCTTCCATGTCCTAGCTATAGTAAATAGTGCATCAGTGAACATTGGGGTACATGTGTTTTTTTACGTTATGATTTTCTCAGGATATATCCCCAGTGGTGGGATTGTTGGATCATATGGTAGTTTTATTCCTAGTGTTTTAAGGAATCTCCATACTGTCTTGCACAGTGGTCATATCAATTTGTATTCCCACCAACAGTGCAAGAGGTTCCCTTTTCTCTGCACCCTCTCCAGAATTTATTGCTTGTAAATTTTTTGATGATAGCCATTCTGACCAGTGTGAGGTGATATATCATTGTAGTTTTGATTTGCATTTCTATAGTAATGAGTGATATTGAGCATCTTTTCATGTGTTTACTAGTCTCTGTATGCCTTCTTTGGAGAAATGTCTATTTAGGTGTTTTGCCCACTTTTTGATTGGGTTGTTTTGTTTTTCTGGTATTGAATTGCGTGAGCTGCTTGTATATTTTGGAAATTAATCCTTTGTCAGTTGTTTCCTTTGATATTATTTTCTCCCATTCTGAGGGTTGTCTTTTTACCTTGTTTATAATTTCCTTTACTATGCAAAAATTTTTCAGTTTAATTAGATCCCACTTGTTTATTTTTCTTTTTATTTCTGTTACTCTAGGAGGTGGATCATAGAGGATCTTGCTGTGACTTATAGCACATAAATTACTACTTACAATATGTTTTGCATATTCTTTAAAAAAATGGTATATGTACTTCTTCCACTTGCTTTTCTCATTCAACACTGTTGATATTTATCCATATTATTCATTCATAATTATCCATATCATTCATTTCCATTGAGTTAATAAAGCACCATTTTCCTGTTGATAGAAATTTAGAGGTTTCTAAATTTGGAGGTTACAGAGATACTGCAATAAAACTGTATATGTAACTTCTTGTTTAAGTATTTCTCTGAGATATTTGATAGAAGCAGATTTGTTGGGTCATAGAGCAGATATACCTTTATGTTTCAGGAAATTTTTCTTCAAAGTAGTTGCACCAGTTGGTACTTCCATCTGAGAGTTTTGAGAGGTTCCAGAACTCAGCATCTTTGTCAACACTTGGCCATTGTCAAATTTTCACATTTTTGTAAATTCAGTGGTTGAATACCATGTGTTGTTTTTTTCATTTTCATGATTACTAATAAGAGGGAGCATGTTTTTCATGTTTGTTAGCCATCCTTCCAGGATTTCTTTTCTGCATGGCAGTTAGACACTTTACTGTCTGAGCCGCCAGGGAAGCCCTTCTGTAAATTACCTGTTTATATCCTTTGCAAATCTTTCTATTATTTTTTCCTTATTGATTTATAGAAAAAATATATATTATTTTATATCTTTAAAATTTTATTTTCCATATTTAGGTTTAAATCTGCATATTTTTATATATAGTGTGAGGTGAGGCTCTAGTTTAACTTTTTACATGTGGATAATAAGCCCAAGAACCATTTATTGAATAGTTTAGGCTACCTGGTCACCTGCCAAGTTTCTTTATATGCCTGAGTCTATTTCTGGGCTCTGTTCTGTTCCATTTTTCTATTTTTTTATCCTTACTCTAATGTCAGACTGTCTTAATTACTGTATTTCATACTGAGATTTAATATTTTGTTCTTCAAAATTGTCCTGGCTATTGTTAGCCCCTTGCTTTTCCATATGAATTATATTTACACACACACAAATTCTCTGGTGGTATTTTGATTGGAATATATTGAATCTATAGATCAATTTAGGAGGGAATTAATTTTATGATATTGAGTCCTATTGTCCAGAAACATGGTATATTGTTCCACTTACTGATATTTTCTAATTTTTTAAAATAAAATTTCTGGATTTCCCCCCATAAAAGTCTTGTATACATTACACATCTTTTGTCAGATTCATCCTGAAGGACATACATTTTATTGCTATTCTGGTTTTTCATTTTTTAGCCACACTGCCTATCTTGTGGGATTTTAGCTCCTTGATGAAGCATTGAACCCTCACCCTCGGCTGTGAAAGCTTGCAGTCCAGTGATTAGGACTGGAATTCCCTCAAACCTATTTTCTGAACTAGCTGGAGTGGGAAGAGGGAAATCTTTTTATCTTTCTGAGAATGTTTTCCAAAAATAGTTATCAGTTAAAAAAACACTGTTAAGACACAGCCCTGAAATATCATTTTTTAGTATTAATAGAAAGAAGAAGATTAAAATGTTCAAATTTTTACTCTGTATATAAAATCACACTTTTACCTTGTTCATTGTGTCTTAATTTCCCATTACCTCTCCAGGCTACATAACCATATTTAAATAGACTCAGAATTTCATGGAACTTCCATGGTGCTCCAGTGGTTAAGACTGCATGCTCCCAGTGCAGGGGGCACAGGTTGGATCTCTGGTCAGGGAACTAAGAACCCACATGCCTCATCAAAACATAAAAATACTCAAAATTTCATGTAATTCATATGTATTGTTATCTAAATCTGCATTCCATACTCAGTATAATAATTGATTTTTCAAAGCATAATGAATATGAGTTATTTGCATTTTTTCCATTTCTTTCAGACTTGGAGAGTAAAACAGAAACCAGTGCATCAAATGCAAAATACAACATTTTACAAAAACAGTTATATCATGGCATGATGATGGAAAGGTTAATGAGGGATGATGTCATTTATTCCACATTGAAGAAAGTCTCAAAATATGATGATAAGTTAGAAAAGCACCAAGATCGCCATGGAAGAAATGTGAGACAAACCATTATGATCCATAAGAAGAGAAGCCAAGAAACTTACAAATTTGGCAAAAATATTGTTAGTTCAAATGTTGTTATAGAACAGAGGCTCCGTAAATGTGACACACCTAGCAAGAGAAACAAATGCAAATCAGATTTGATTAATCATCCAACAAATTACATAAGAGTAAAAACCTATGAATGTAATATATGTGAAAAGGCCTTCAAACAACCCATTCACCTTACTGAACACATTAGAATTCATACTGGTGAGAAACCTTTCAGATGTAAGGAATGTGGTAGGGCCTTCAGTCAAAGTGCATCCCTTACCACACACCAGAGAATCCATACTGGTGAGAAGCCCTTTGAATGTGAAGAATGTGGCAAAGCCTTCAGACATCGCTCATCTCTTAATCAGCATCATAGAACCCACACTGGGGAGAAACCCTACGTATGTGATAAATGTCAGAAAGCTTTCAGCCAGAACATTAGCTTGATCCAGCATTTGAGAACTCATTCTGGAGAGAAACCCTTTACATGCAATGAATGTGGGAAAACCTTTAGACAGATTAGACACCTTAGTGAACATATAAGAATTCATACTGGGGAGAAGCCCTATGCATGCACTGCATGTTGTAAAACCTTTAGTCATAGAGCTTATCTAACGCATCACCAGAGAATCCATACTGGGGAGAGACCCTACAAATGTAAAGAATTGGGAAAGCCTTTAGGCAGAGGATACACCTTAGCAACCATAAAACTGTTCATACAGGAGTGAAGGCATATGAATGCAACCGCTGTGGAAAAGCATACAGGCATGATTCATCCTTTAAGAAACATCAGAGGCATCACACAGGAGAAAAACCTTATGAATGTAATGAATGTGGAAAAGCCTTCAGTTATAATTCATCACTTACTCGACACCATGAAATACACAAGAGAAATGTCTTCCAAAATCATATCTGAAAACAGATTATGTACTATGAGAACAAAAGCTAAGTCTAAATCAGTAACTCTGTGCTTTGAATTTTAGGACTCTAAATTTGAGGAATTGACATAATGATGCCAACTTCTAGTTTTGCTCATTGTGTAAATAAACACTACGTTGATAACTAATATTTACTAATACCTCCACACAAAGTTACTTAATCAAGAATAAAAGATGGCCCTTCAAATTAAATTCAACAATATAGAAAATTTTGTACATCATTATTTTTATAACTTCATGGTAGATTAATAAATTATTTTTCTTGGGCATTCACAGATACAGACCAGCATTTGGAAACTACTGTCTAAAACATCACCACCACCCCTAATTTTTTAATTAAAATTTTACTTTTTTAATGGGGAAACTCTTCACATGGTATAAATTTCAAAAGGTATGGTCAGTTTTGTAAGTAAAAAAGCCTTTCTCCATCCTCCACACCAAATTCTACCTACAGGCAACCATTTTTTATAACTCATATTTTGTACACCCTTCTAGAGAGCTTTCTGTTTAAATCCAAGAGAATACAAGCATACATTTTTTTTTACTTGTAAGCATAAATGGCAGCTCCCTAGACAAATGCATATTGCTTTTATTACTTCACTGTGTATCATGGAGGTTATTCCATATCAGTAAACAAAGTGCCTGCTGCTGCTAAATCGCTTCAGTTGTGTCCAACTCTGTGCGACCCCATAGACGGCAGCCCACCAGGCTCCCCTGTCCCTGGGATTCTCCAGGCAAGAACACTAGAGTGGTTGCCATTTTCTCCTCCAACAAAGTGCCTACTTGTTCTTAAAACAGCTGTATAGTATCCCATGGTTTGAATGTACTTTATTTAAGCCATTTCATTGTAGATGACCTTTTGGATTTCCAGTCTTTTATTTATATAATTTTGCAGTGAATACTTTTACACATGTTTTTGTTTCTTGCATGTAAGAAGATGCAGAGGGTAAATTCCTAGAATGGGAATTTCTGTGCTAAAGGGTATGTGCATTTGTATGATGGATAATGCCAGACTGACCTTCAGAGAGGTTGGACCAATTTATTTTCCTACTAGCAAGATAACAGAAGCCATGTGGGAGCCATATCTGGTATAGAAGCATCTCCAGCAGCCTCATAATCCATTAAAGAATATCAGTTTATCTCAATAACATAGCCTAGAAGTACAGTCTAAGCTCACCCCCAAAGAGCAGTACTTGCATCCTTGGAGTCAGCATTAGCTGGATCTTATCAAATAGCAGCCAAACCAACCACTTTCTGTTGGAGAAGAAAACCTCTCTCCACCAACTGCTCCAGTCCCTAACTTATGAGGCTGTAACTGGTGAAGTAAAGTTACTTGAGAGACTGAGCCATCTGCCTTAGCGAGTATAATCCTGGCTACAACACCTTTGTTTGGAATGGAGGAAAATGGACAATTCAGTCAGGATACTTAAGATGGCAGGCTATACTACAAAGGATCAACTGACCATACATAACATTTTATGGCTATGTTAGTTACAGTTCACTTGTGGAAGGAGACAGAAATAAGATAGGACATGACTTTCTAATTAATAAACTAATGAGAGCATTAATTAATTTGTTGACATTTCCTATTACATTGTGAAAGCTGAGTGCCAATGAGAGGACCATAGTGATTTTGTAGATGTTCAATTTTCATTTTGGCAGTTTTATTATTTAAAGTTTTAGTGATTCTGTAGAGTGTTGATGGATTTCCCATCTCCAGCACCACAGCCACTTATCAGTTATAAACCAAAGCCTGGCACTCATTACATCTATCTACCTTATAGCTTCATCTTCCATTTACTTTACTCTCATGTGGGCTCTAGTAGTTGAGAATCTTTTAAGTTGCAAGTGACAGAAATCAACTGAGGCTAGTTAAGTCTAGATGTTAATAGAAGGATATTGGGGTATCATGCAATTCAGGGCAGTGATAAATTATAACAGTGGTCTGAGACCAAGATCTGAAATGCTTTGGAAAATGCAGGCAATTTTCTCTCCATCTCATCTTTCCTTCTTGTGTCTTCATTCTTCAGCTCTCCTCCACTCCCAACACTTCATTGCAAATCACAGTTATCATCAACTTTAGATTTTACATATATTCCCTTTTCATTACCCAGAGAAAAACTGTCTTCTCTTCCTTAATCTTTATCTCAAAGTCCTAAGGAAGGTCTTGTATTGACCCAGCTAGGTCAGCTGCCTACCCTAAACAAATCAATTGTAAGCAGAGATCTTAGCTTCTGTGGGAACCACGTGGAGGGTGTGATGGTGAATGGGAGAGGAGGACTGGAGGGGCAGGAGAGCACAAGAAAAAGTTACTGTTCATAGAGTTCCAGATCCTACTCACTCTTCAATGCTGGCTCATCAGATCAGAACCTAAGAGCTAGAAAGGGTCTAGGAATTCACCTAATTGAAACTTCTCCCTTTATAGATGAAGAACTGAAGAATCCCCTTCTTTAATTACTCCCATCCTTTTACCTGAGTCATATTTTTTATTTTTTCCTCAAAATTTGTTAACTTGGTTCTCCAAACACTTGCCCTTAATGGCTAACCATAGCTGCACTTCATCATTCTAAGAATTTTACTTCTTAGATCTGCTATTGCCCCAAGGAGATCTTTCATAAATTATGCTTCAGAACCTACCCACTAGTTTTGCCTTTTATTAGTGCACTGGTCGCAGCCACCCGCGTTTAGTGTGCTGGTCGCAGCCACCCACGCTTCGGAGAAGGGAATGGCAAACCACTTCAGTATTCTTGCCTTGAGAACCCCATAAACAGTATGAAAAGGCAAAATGATAGGATNAAAAAAAAAAAAGACGCGCGTACACACACAATGACACTACTCCAAAAATACAGCTGTGGAATATCCCATGGCTTCCGGCTACTGTTCTTTTCCTTTGCTTCCTTCTCCCCCTTCCAGCTCCCAGAAACAGAAGAGAATATACCTAACATTATTGAGCAAGTTAAGAACTGAGACAAGCCAACTCACTGGAAAAGACCCTGATGCTGGGAAAGACTGAAGGCAGGAGGAGAAGGGGGCGACAGAGGATGAGATGGTTGGATGGTATCACTGACTTGATGGACATGAGTCTGAGCAAACTCTAGGAGACGGTGAAGGACAGGGAAGCCTGGCATGCTTCAGTCCATGGAGCCACAAAGAGTCAGACATGACTGAGCAACTGAACAACAACAAAAAATCTTACTAAGTAGATATCATTTTGTGCAGAAGCGAAGTGACTCAGAGGCTAAAGCAACTTTTCAAAGAGTGGAATCAGAAATTTAACTCAGATATTTCTAAATTCAAAGCCCTTATTTTCCCCACAAAGCCAGTTCCTTTCCTGCAGTCAAGATGGGTGAATGTTTTATAAAATAGTTCTGTTAGGGGCATGGGGGGAGCCACTGTAAACACTCTCCTAATAGCCCTGGAGATTAATTTTAAATTGGTATTAATTAGATGCTGTTTACTACCTAAGCCTGCAGAACAACTAAAATTTTACTTCAATTTTCACAAATCATGCTAAAACTGAACATAAATGACAATTAACACACTTGAGTAGTTATTAATGGTAAGATAAACCAATGAAATACCTACCTTTAAAATTTACCATAATGATTCTAAGAAGGTAATGTGAGTTCTGTGCTTTACACCATTTTTTTTGCAGCCTTTGGGGACACAGCTCCGGTGACCAGGCTCACGGAGGCCACGTGCCATGAGGCGGCCAGCCCTGGCCCTCCAGGCAGGCACTTTTCACACTTTCTGCCTGGGTGTAGCAGATGAAATCAGCAGTTCACTTCGCCTTATAATGAGCCCAAATCAGCTTAATTAATTTTCTTTCCCAAGAACTGAAAAGGGATGAATATCTTCAGGAACTGCCTGACTATAAGCCAAGTCCACAAGCAGTAAAACTGGGAACAGCAAAGACACCCCAAACTGCAAGACCAGCTCCCAGGGACAGAAGAGGGGTGAGAGAGGATGAAAACAGAACCCCAAGCCCTCGCGGCATCAGGGAGAGGAATTGGGGGTGGTTAAAGGACCCCCTCCCCGACCTTTCCATTTGTTCCTGGAAAGGCTTTCTCTGCCCGTGAATAAAAGCAACAACCACCTTCATGTTCATGAATAGCTCTATACGCCCAGTCACTTTGCTGCCTGGAAGAATTATGTGCATTGTTAAAGCTGCTGGCCCTTCCCATGTGAGGGCCATTCAATTTCCACTATACTCTCAGCTCCTGGGTTCTGAGTATTCACAGCTTTTGGCTTACACAGCACCATCATTCCCTTCCTGATTTAGAAAATTAAAGGCAACATTAGAAGCCAGGAAAAGTAAAGAAGCATGGACAAAAGAGAGAAGCCAGCTTCCTACAGATGACTCTGCCTGGAGACAAGCCGAGGGTGAGGAAATAACGGGGCATCTGGTGCAACGGTGAAGAGGTGCCAGGTAGTCCTCGGCACAGTGAGCTGGTAGCTGGCTGTGAACAAACTGGAGGATGCGTGGGAAGATGAGGAGGACGGAGGACCAGACTCTTGGGTATCCACATGCAGGCAGTGGGAGAACCCTGGAAGCCTAGGGAAACCAGGGAGGGGAGTGAGGTAACCACTGTTGAGAGCCCACCATCCAGGGTGGCCCGTCCTGTGTGCCTATGGGAACTTGAGGCTGGTCCACATTGAGATGCACTGTAAGCATGAAACACACACTCACAGACAGAGAGAGCAGACTTGTGGTTGCCAAGGGCAAGGGGGAGGGGAGCGGACGGACTGGGAATTTGGGATTAGCAGATGCAAACTAGAGTAAGTCCCCTACATAGGAACCTTTAAGTTGTGAACTTTTAATTTGTTTGCAGGTCCAAAAAGTCAGCCTAGGTAGGTACCCAGCTAACACGATGGGCTCCATAGTACCATACTATAACAGCATCCACTATCAGGCTATAATTCTGGATGGGCTACAAGTCACTATGTGTTAGTCGCTCAGTCGTGCTTGACTCTGCAAACACATGGACTGTAGCCCGCCAGGCTCTCCTGTCCATGGGATTCTCCAGGCAAGAATACTGGAGTGAGTAGCCATTCCTTTCTCCAGGGGATCTTCCTGACCCCAGGATCAAGCCCCAGTCTCCTGCACTGCAGGCAGATTCTTTACCATCTGACCCACTAGGGAGGCCCACAAGTCACTATGAACATTCACACACAAAAAAGACGCAAGTAGTTATGCAAAAAAAAAAAAAAAAAAAGATGCAAAGTAGTTGTTTTCCTCTGGCAAAGTGTTGAAACATCCAACCTTCCTTTCATAAACAACTAGACGCTATTCAAGCTTTTGTAACCCTCTCCCTTGCAAGAAGAAGCAAGAATTAAGGTTATTTGACACTGCTAGTATGGATGGAAACATTAATTTCACATGCAAACTGTATCACAACCTTGCCCTATTAACTTCCTCAAATAATGAACTTTAACAATAGCAGAGTCCAATCTGACAGTCTTTCCATATAGCAGAAACTCACTGAGAAACTAACAAGCATACAACCCACACACATCTGTTTTACCCAAGCACTTGGTGGTACCCTTATGGTACTGCGAACTTGGAAACACTACAAGATTACACAAGGGGCCATTTACATGGCAATTATCTCTTTGGTAGAATACCAATACAATTTTCCCCCTAATTGGAAGTACTTAATACTAGGGTTTTTTTGAGGAGGATAGGACTAAAATTTTATTTTATATCACATTGGAGGATACTCAATTAACAATATTATGTTAGTTTCAGGTGTACAGCAAAGTGATTCAGTTATACATGTCACGTCCAACTCTTTGGGACCCATGGATTGGGGGCTGCCAGGCTCCTCCGTCCATGGGATTTTCCAGGCAAGAATACCGGAGGGGTTGCCATTCCCTTCTCCAGGGGCTCTTCCCTACCCAGGGATCGAACTCAGGTCTCCCACACCACAGGCAGACTTTACTGTGAGCCACTAGAGAAGGCTGTGCATAAATCAATTCTTTTTCTAATTATTTTCCTATGTAGTTTAATAGGAAATATTAAGCAGCATTCTTGTGCTATACACTAGGTCCTTGTTAGCTATTTTAAATACAGCGGTGTGTACATGTCAATTCCAAAACTCTTTAACTATCCCTACCTCCCCCACCACCATTTCCCACTTAATTCAGCTCAGTTCAGTCACTCAGTCGTGTCCAACTCTTTGTGACCCCATGAATCACAGCACGCCAGGCCTCCCTGTCCATCACCAACTCCTGGAGTTCACCCAAACTCATGTCCATTGAGTCAGTGATGGCATCCAGCCATCTCATCCTTGGTCGTCCCCTTCTCCTCCTGTCCCCAATCCCTCCCAGCATCAGGGTCTTTTCCAATGAGTCAACTCTTCACATGAGGTAGACAAAGTACTGGAGTTTCAGCCTCAAAATCAGTCCTTCCAAAGAACACCCAGGACTTATCTCCTTTAGAATGGACTGGCTGGATCTCTTGCAGTCCAAGGGACTCTCAAGAGTCTTCTCCAACACCACAGTTCAAAAGCAGTAATTCTTCGGCACTCAGCGTTCTTCACAGTCCAACTCTCACATCCATACATGACCACAGGAAAAACCATAGCCTTGACTAGATGGACCTTTGTCGGCAAAGTAATGTCTCTGATTTTCAATATGCTATCTAGGTTGCTCATAACTTTCCTTCCAAGGAGTAAGGGTCTTTTAATTTCATGGCTACAATCACCATCTGCAGTGATTTTGGAGCCCAAAAAAATAAAGTCTGACACTGTCTCCACTGTTTCCCCATCTATTTCCCATGAAGTGATGGGACCAGATGCCATGATCTTAGTTTTCTGAATGTTGAGCTTCAGGCCAACTTTTTCACTCTCCTCTTTCACTTTCATCAAGAGGCTCTTTAGTTCTCTTCACTTTCTGCCATAAGGGTGGTGTCATCTGTGTATCTGAGGTGATTGATATTTCTCCCAGCAATCTTGATACCAGCTTGTGCTTCTTCCTGCCCAGCATTTCTCATGATGTACTCTGCATAGAAGTTAAATAAGCAGGGTGACAATATACAGCCTTGACGGACTCCTTTTCCTATTTGGAACCAGTCTGTTGTTCCATGTCCAGTTCTAACTGTTGCTTCCTGAGCTGCATATAGGTTTCTCAAAAGGCAGGTCAGGTGGTCTGGTATTCCCATCTCTTTCATAATTTTCCACAGTTTATCGTGATCCACACAGTCAAAAGATTTGGCATCGTCAATAAAGCAGAAATAGATGTTTTTTCTGGAACTCTCTTGCTTTTTCAATGATCCAGCGGATGTTGCAATTTGATCTCTGGTTCCTCTGCCTTTCCTAAAACCAGCTTGAACGTCTGGAAGTTCATAGTTCACGTATTGCTGAAGCCTGGCTTGGAGAATAATTCCACAAGATAATGGGGCAGTGCATGCAAGTGGCACCAACAAATTAAAACAGAGGTGCACTGACAATAACAATGTTCATATTTCATTTCCAGGTCTCTAAAAATATTTAGCATGGAAGTTCATTGATGTCTCCTACCAAAGATCTCTGTTTTAAAGCAGAATAGTGTAGCTATTAGCAGACAGGCTCTGGCATGTGTCGAAGTCCTTAATCCAAATGAAGAACAGTGTTATTTGGCCTCCTTGTGCTTCAGTCAAAATGGAGATAAAAAACAGTATAGACTTCACATGTTCTGTGAAGAGAAAATCACTTAATACACAAATGTAGCAGGGAAGAACAAATGTAACTCCATATTAGATGTTTCTTTTACTTTAACCTTTGTATTCCAACTCTTTGCTTACAAGAATGTTCCCTGTAGCCTGATGTGTATCAGCCCATTTCTGAGGACTCTGACCTTTAACAGTATAACACTTTTTCATTCTTTATAAAGATTAAAAATTGCAAGGATAGATTGGGAGTTTGGGTGGACATGTACACACCACTGTTTCTAAAACAGATAACGAACATGGATCTATTGTATAGCACAGGGAATGCTGTTCAACAGTCTGTAATAACCTAAATGGGAGAATTTTAAAAAGGATACATGTATATGCATAACTGAAACACTTTGCTGTACACCTGAAACTAACACAAGATTGAATTAATCAACTATATCCCAATAGAAAATTAAAAAAAAAATTTTTAAGTTGCAGAACAGAGAATAATCTTTGTGTTGCTGGAAGTATACAGGAACATCATGACCTGACCTAGGTAAACAGCTACAGGAACGAAGGATTCCCACACCAAGTCTGGAGTAACCAACCACACCCCTCTTCTTTTGGTATAAAATAAGCCTGAACTCTAACTTAGGTAAGATGGTTCTTTGGCACAGAAGTCTACCATCTGCTAGTTTTCTGAATAAAGTGGCTATTCCTTGCCCCAACAACTCTTGATTTATTGGCCTGTCTTGAGGTGAGCAGTCCACGCTTGGACTCAGAACTAAAACACTGATTTACAATAGGACCTGATGCCTACTAAGTCTCAATGGTGTCACCTACTATTTTACTTGATTAATGCTTATCAGCACCTTGATCAGATGAAACCAAAATCCCAGATGGTGACTTCATAGACACAAACAGTGTGTAACCAGAACTGGAAGTTTCACCTCTAAAGACGTCTTTGTCTCCATTAAAAATTCACAGTGATCTTGGAGTTGTTAATTTTTCCCTTAACAAAGATCCTGACAATTCCTGCCTTCCAGGGAGTATTTCCAAATAGCACCTGGTGGAGTTGAAAAGAAAGAACTAACCAATGGTAGCCAGGGGAGGAAAAGCTGCTCTGTGAGAAGAAGCTGATGATTTTCCATGAGTAAAGCTTTTGTGTCTTTAGCTCTTGGGTGTCTATCTCCTACAACATAAATAATGGGAGCCTCTGGGAAATACGAGATTCCTATTAAGACGGGACTTCACGGGTGGCATAATGATTAAGACCAAGCATTCACTGCAGGGAGGTGGGTTCAATTCCTGATTGGGGTAACTAAGATACTGCATGCTGAGTGGCACAACAAAATAAAAGAAAACAAAAATATTCCTGATAAGAGCCAATAAAAATATCTTTCAGTTCTGATGGGTCATTGGGGCTGGGTCTCACATGAAAGATGTGAGTGACATATACATTATATATGTACAACATGCATGCAACATATATTTTGCACATAAATTGAGAAAGTTTTACACTGTCATGAGGAATTTTATTTAGCAGCCAAGTTTAAGCAACCAACTTCAAGCGTATGTGCGTGTATATATGTATGGCTTGTTGTTGTTCAGTTACTCAGTCATATCCAACCCTTTTCCATCCCATGGACTGCAGCACACCGGGCTTCCCTGTCCTTCACCATCTCCCAAAGTTGGTTCAAAGTCGTCCACTGAATCAGTGATGCCATCCAACCATCAATTTTTCCCAGCATCAGGGTCTTTTCCAATGAGTCAGCTCCTCACATCAGGTGGCCAATATATTGAAGCTTCAACTTCAGCATCAGTCCTTTCAATGAATATTCAGGGTTGATTTCCTTCAGGATTAACTGGTTTGATCTCCTTGCAGTCCACTCAAGAGTCTTCTCCAACACCACAGTTGGAAAGCATCAATTCTTCAATGCTCAGCCTTTTTATGGGTGTGTGTATATATGCATACGCAAACATGCATGTTTAAAGGGAGGGACCCTCTCACAGGTCCACACGGTCCCTTTACAATCTGCAGTCCCAGGCTTCCCAGTGGCACCAGTGGTAAAGAACCTGTCTGCCAATGCAGGAGACATAAGAGACATGGGTTCGATCCCTGAGTCAGGAAGATATCCTGGAGGAGGAAATGGCTAGCCACTCCAGTATTCTTGCCTGGAGAATTCCCATGGACAGAGGAGCCTTGCGAGCTACAGTCCATAGGATTGCATAGTCAGACACAACTGAAGCAACCTAGCATGCACGCATGCTAAGATTTCCAAATACAAAGACAAAAAGACAATATACTCTACAGCCTAACCTGAAGTATGGGCCTTGGGTGTCAACACAAGAGCACTGAGGAGCACAAACCTGTGGGCATCCTGGACCAAAGCAAAGGTCGATACATCACATCTAGAGCTCAGGGCCTTTGCTGACATCCTTTCCCATAAACTGGATTTCATACTTGACTTGACTCTCTTCCGAAGGTAGAAAAAAATACCGGAGCAGAAGGGGTGAATAAGCAGAATTATGAAACATCTTTTCCAAAATTTTGCAGATAGCCTCAGATTTTAAAATCACAGCACTACTATCCAAGCACAAAACCTACATCAGCAGGGGTGATTCTTAGGTCTCTAGGTTAATGATGACGCTAAGACTTCCATACACCAATCTATGAACGTGGCTCTGCAATGCAGCATCAGCTCTGACCCCGCAGCTAAGACCTGCCCTACAAGTCCAGCTTTATCAGTATCTCTACCTACACGTACACCTGCCTGAAAATCAATGACATCATCCTGACCTGCAAATCACCTCCCCCCACTGAAGTCCCTCTATTAATAATGTAACAGGGAAGAACAAAATCTGACTCCATACTGGATCTGTTTCCTTTACTTTAACCTTTGCTTTCCCTTGCTTTTGTCATTATAACCACACATAAAGGCTTGCCTCTGGGAACCTGCCCCTCTGCCTGAAGGTGAAGCTAAAGTGCCTTTGTTCAGTAGTGAATGGCTGCAGGAAAGAAGAAATCAACACATCCCCTCCCCTATGCTGGCCAAACCAGGAGATATTTTGCAAAATCTATGGCTTTTTTACTTCACTTCCTCTCTTCCTCCCCATATCTGTTCTATAAAAGAAACTAGCATCCAGACCCCAATAAGATGGTACTCTAGGACTGTAGTCTGCCATCTCTCAAAGGCCTGGCTTTCCAAATCAAGCCACTAGTCCTTGCCTCAACACCTCATTTCCCGATTATTGCCCTGCTGTGCAGCGAGCAAAAAGAGCTTGAACTCAGGAACAATAATAACAATCATAGATCCAGTCACACAAACGTAAAACTCTTGAGTCATCTCTGATAAACTGTTCTCAAATGTCCAGGAACAGGTCAGACTCTACAAGGGCGAAAGGATGGCTGCCCTGGGTTAACACTGGTCACAGCCGAGATGGTACTTGAATGTGCACACTACTTATGGCTTATTCATAAAACCAACCATAACACACACCATAAGTCTATTTGTGTAGGCAGAGGCTGTGGTAAGGGCAGACTACATATACAGGTTTTGTAAAAAGACAGAAGCAAGTGACTCTGGATGAATACAAATGACGTCACGGTGACTCCTTTTCAAGGTCGGTTCAGTTTCAAGCAGCCTCTACGCATCTCCCTCCACGGCCACACCTTCCTCCCTAAGCATCTATCGTTTCCTCACCCTCCTGACAACCGTCACAGAGTTTAGGGTGGCACTGTCTGATAAATTATACACAAGTCACATGTATAATTTCAAGTTGTCTGGTAGCCACACAATGCTTACCAAACAGGGAAAGGGGGAAAGAGACAAATAGGAGCTTGGGATTACAATATATGCACTGCTATATATAAAATAGATAACTAACAAGGACCCATTGTATAGTACAGGGAACCATACTCAATAGCTTTTAGTAATGGAAAAGAATCTGAAAAAATTACATATATATGTATAACTGAATCACTTTGCTGTATACCTGAAACTAACACAATACTGTCAATGAACTAAATTTCAGTAAAAAAGCTTTCTAAAAGATAGAAAAAAGGGAGCTAGATCTGGAGAGTATCATACTAAGTGAACTAAGTCAGAGAAAGAAAAATATATCATATCACATATATACAGAATCCAAACAAAAAATTTTTTAATGTTACAAATGAACTTATTTACAAAACAGAAACAGACTTACAGACTCACAGAATGAACTTACGGTTCAGTTCAGTTCAGTCGCGCAGTCGTGTCCGACTCTTTGCGACCCCATGAATCGCAGCACGCCAGGCCTCCCTGTCCATCACCAACTCCCGGAGTTCACTCAGACTCACGTCCATTGAGTCTATGATGCATCCAGCCATCTCATCCTCGGTCGTCCCTTTCTCCTCCTGCCCCCAATCCCTCCCAGCATCAGGGTCTTTTCCAATGAGTCAACTCTTCGCATAAGGTGCCCAAAGGACTGGAGCTTCAGTTTTAGCATCATTCCTTCCAAAGAAATCCCAGGGTTGATCTCCTTCAGAATGGACTGGTTGGATCTCCTTGCAGTCCAAGGGACTCTCAAGAGTCTTCTCCAACACCACAGTTCAAAAGCATCAATTCTTCGGCGCTCAGCCTTCTTCACAGTCCAACTCTCACATCCATACATGACCACAGGAAAAACCATAGCCTTGACTAGACGGACCTTAGTCGGCAAAGTAATGTCTCTGCTTTTGAATATACTATCTAGGTTGGTCATAACTTTTCTTCCAAGGAGTAAGCGCCTTTTAATTTCATGGCTGCAGTCACCATCTGCAGTGATTTTGGAGCCCAAAAAAACAAAGTCTGACACTGTTTCTACTGTTTCCCCATCTATTTCCCATGAAGTGATGGGGCCAGATGCCATGATCTTTGTTTTCTGAATGTTGAGCTTCAAGCCAACTTTTCCACTCTCCTCTTTCACTTTCAACAAGAGGCTTTTTAGCTCCTCCTCACTTTCTGCCATAAGGGTGGTGTCATCTGCATATCTGAGATTATTGATATTTCTCCCAGCAATCTTGATTCCAGCTTGTGTTTCTTCCAGTCCAGCATTTCTCATGATGTACTCTGCATATAAGTTAAATAAGCAGGGTGACAATATACAGCCTTGACGTACTCCTTTTCCTATTTGGAACCTTACGGTTACCAAGGGGGAAGGGTAGAAGAGAGGGATATACATATAGCTGATTCACTTTGCTGTACAACAGAAACTAATACAACATTGTTAATCAATAGTACCCTAATGTAAACTAATTCTTAAAATTTTTATTCAACTATAATTGATTTACAATGTTGTGTTAGTTTCTGCTATACAGCAAGGTGAATCAGTTATACATATATCAATACATATCCACTCTTTTTAGATGCTTTTCCCATATAGGTCATTACAGAGTATTGAAGAGAGTTCCCTGTGCTATAGAGTAGCTTCTTATTAGTTATCTATTTTATATGCAGCAGTGCACATATGTCAATCCCAGTGTCCCAATTTATCCCTTCCTCTCCTCTCTCAGTAACTTTAAGTTTATTTTCTACATCTATGACTCTGTTTTGTAAACAGGTTCATTTGTATCATTTTTTTAGATTCCACATGGAACTGATATCACACGGTATTTGTCTTTCTCTATCAGACTTACTCTGTTCAGTATGACAATCTCTAGGTATATCTATGTCACTCCAAACGGCATTTCATTCCTTTTTATGGCTGAGTAATATTCCATTAAGAAAAAAAGATAAACGTACTCAGCTCAGTCGGTAAATAATCTGCCTGCAGTGCAGGAGACCTGGATTCGATCCCTGGGTTGGGAAGATCCCTTGGAGAAGGAAATGGCAACCCACTCTAGTATCCTTGCGTGGAAAATCTCATGGACAGAGGAGCCTGGTGGGCTGCAGTCCATGGGGTCGCAAAGAGTTGGGCACGACTGAGCAACTAACTCTTATATTAATGTTCACTGCAGCACTATTTACAATAGCCAGGCCATGGAAGCAACCTAAATGTCCACTGAGGGAAGAATAAAGAACAGAAATTAATTTTAACCATATATTTGATATCATCTAATACATTTAAAGTAGTATCATTTCAACATGTAATCAATATTGGAAAACCACTAATGAAATATTTTGCATTCTTTTTGCCACACTAAATCTTTGAGATCTGGTATATAGTTTACACTCATGAAACATCTCAATTCCCACAAGCCATGTTTCAAGTGTTCAAAACCCATGTGTGGTGAGAGGGGCTACCATGGTGGACACAAATCCCTCCAAAGAATGATTTTTTCAAATATAGCCGCATGTGCTCCACAGGCCCCTCCTCTTTCTGAGATTCTTCGCTGGCCCTTGCCTATTCTCTCCACCCCCATTCTATGTTGCAGTTGGACTATCTACCCAAAACAATCTGACTCACTTGTCCAAATTATCAGCCATATTTGTACTGTCAACACTTACCACAAACCAGACATTCAATGAATGTTAAATAATCAACTGATTAAATACACCAGGATGAAACCCAGGTCCCTTAAAATGACATTCAGGTTGACCCTTTAACTCTTCCACCTTCTTCTTTGTAAATCCTCTAGCCTCATTTCCAAAATTTCAATGAAGGTAGAACGTGAACATTCCGTGTCTTCAGGAGTACCAGCTCCACTACATGGTGAATATATTTAAATATGTTTGAGTTAAAATGCTCTGATACAGGGACTCCTTGGTGGTCCCCTGGCTGAGACTCTACCCTCTCAATGCAAGGGGCCAGGTTCAAGCCCTGGTCAGGGAACCAGATCTCACCTGCCACAGCTAAGAGTCTACGTGACCCAACAAAGATCGAAGACCTTGCATGCTACAACTAAGACCCAGTGTAGCCAAAATAAATAATTTTAAGGACTTTAGAAAAATAAAGTAAAACGTTCTGATACATACCGAAAGGAAAGGTCAGACTCCTATCAGTTGTTAAGATTAAATACAAGTCTCCAAATACATTCAGAGCACATAGCAAAGCAGCTTTAAAGCGGATGCTGTAGAAAATCTCTAACCACACCCACTGGCATTCACTCCCACTCTTGCTGGTCAGCACACTGATGGAAACAAATGTCTGATGCTACCTGGTCATAACCTCATGCCTCCTTATCTCTACTCCACCAGGACTCCCCTCACCTGTCTCTTTCACATCTCCTCTCCCATCTCAGATGCCAGGAAGACCACCCTGACTGGTGAGAAGTAGAATTCCCTAAACTGCATGCGACTTTAAAAGTGGCACAGTTCTCCTGGCATCAATTACACTCACTCACCATTGTTAGGTGGCCAGTTTTCTCTCTGCCCCTACAGTACAGAATCCTTGAGGGCAGGGACTCTATTTCCTACAGCTTCCAACTCCCTAGTGTGATTTCCCGCTGACAGATGGATGAACAGATGTGCAGCCAATTTTGCTTCAGGTCACACAGTGTGCAGGAGAAAACATAAAAAATGAAAAAGTAAAAAGTTCAATGCAAACATAAGTATGTAAAATCATCCCACAATGACCTCATCATGCAAACACGTTTTCCTTCTTTGTGGGTGATAAGTTTATAATAATATGATAAGCAATGGAAAACAATTAAAATTTTAGGGTGAGGAGAACAGAGGAAAATATTTACTAACATCATGCCATACTCTATGTTCGTTTCAATGTTGAATGTAAATGTTTAAGAAAAGCTTACTAATAAAAGCATAGTTAGGGGAAACCAGTATTCAAGTGAAAAATCATAAAGTAAAACATATGCTCTGAACAATGGCCTAATAAAATAAGCTGAAATAAATAACTCTTAAAATAAAACATCATTTTAAAAGTCTAAATTCTTACTTGACACTAGTTAGAATTTTAAAAACTGGACTTTGCCAAAACATAGAAGGAAACCATTCAGTCCTGATAATTCAGTACTTCACTTAGGTTTTTAAAAAATGGTGAAAGTCAAAAGAATTGACTGGTAAAAAGCATCATCAATGATTTTCTTTGAGAAATATATCTCTCTTAAGTTAAATATTATATAAACATTCCTGATTTCTCTGGACTACTTTAGCCATTTCGATGACAGACATTAATAATTAAGTCCAGTACAAAAGTGCGCTCTGTACCCATCATACAAGCTATAAATGTCCAAGTTGTTGCTCTTATTTTGAAATGTATTACATACACTAGATGCAAATAAATTTTTAAATTATTAAATCCTCAAGGACTTCCCTGGTGGTCCAGTGTTTAAGACTTCACCTTCCAACGCAGAGGGTGCAGGTTCGATCCTTGGTCAGCGAGCTAACATGTCTTGCAGCCAAAATAAATAAATAAAACAGGAGCAATATTGTAACAAATTTAATAAAGACTTTAAAATGGTCCACATCAAAAAAACATTTTAAGTAAATAAATAAAGTGCTAAAAAGTTAAATTTATATATTAATACCATTTTAAAATCACCCTGTTAAAATCACTCTCTTTAAATTCCATTGCTAAATATTTGAGTGGTTCTCTTTATTCCTCCTCCTGCTTTCTCTTTATCATCACAGAATACAACCAGATTTTCAGGAAACGATTTATTACATGGCTTTTTCTAGATCCAAGAATACATCAACCAACACTTCATTAAAAATAAAAAATCACAGCTCAAGATCATACATCCTAAGAAGCCATTTTCTCCCATCCATCATTACATTTTTCTTATTTTAATAATCTCTTTTCAGAAAAAGATCGTTCTCCTAAAGTGCCTATAACGCTAAATGTTAAGAGGTAAGGTATGAGAGATGTCTCCATTGTGTATATTTTTTCTTCACCTGGCTCACCTAGGAGCAGGTCAGAAGAAAACGTCAGTAAAAGGTCACAGCACAAAGGATTCTATGAACAGTAACAGGAAGTTCATTCTATACATCAAAAGCCAGAAAACAGAATCAGGGAAACCACTTATGCACAGAGTATTTGGGTGAATAAGAATTCATTTAAATATTGGCTTCAGTCATAACAGAGTAAGAACTTGCCTACAGAAAATCCTGTACCCAAGCCCATTTTTGCAAAAGTCAGGGCAAATGTAGTTATGATAGGAATATAGGTTTGCTGCTGCGGCTAAGTCACTTCAGTCGTGTCCGACTCTGCGCGACCCCATAGACGGCAGCCCACCAGGCTCCCCTGTCCCTGGGATTCTCCAGGCAAGAACACTGGAGTGGGTTGCCATTTCCTTCTCCAATGCAGGAAAGTGAAAAATGAAAGTGAAGTCACTCAGTCGTGTCCTACCCTCAGTGACCCCATGGACTGCAGCCCACCAGGCTCCTCTGTCCATGGGATTTTCCAGGCAAGAGTACTGAAGTGGGGTGCTATTGCCTTCTCCAAGGAATATAGGGTAGATGACACCAAATTAACAAATGGGAAGTCTTTTTTTTAATCCCTAAGAATAGAGAACATCCAACCAACAGCAAAAACAGAGAAACTGTTTATCAGTTGGCTACATTGGCAGAGGACAGAAGGGCAGCCAACATAATTTTATCCACCATAATAAAAGTTTCAACAGCACATGTGAAACAACAGCAATTTCAACTGTTCTGAAGCCATGTAGAGGTTCACGATGTATAAAACTAGTATTTTTGCCAAGACACAAATTTTGCTGATGGGTAAGTGAGACCCAGTCAGTCACCCAGGCTCTGTCAGTGTGGTTTTGCTGTCAGCACCATTCTGTATATGCTGATTTTCAAGAAGCAATAAAAAAGAGAAAAAAGGAAAAATTTTGTTTCCCTGAGAAATGAGAAAAATGGCCCCAGAAAGAAAGCCAAGTACTGTGAAGAGATCTTTTTCGAACTTGTTATATATAACAAATTCAATTCAACATTTTATGCCTTACTTTATCCAAAACTTTGAATTTTTTGGTTAAGAAATATATATATTTATAATATTATATAAATAATGTTATATATAATAATAGCATATATAATATGTTATATTTTATATGTATTAAGAACATATATTATATATAAATGGAATTTTCCAAGCAAGAATACTAGAGTGGGTTGCCATATCCTCCTCCAGGAGATCTTCCTGACCCAGGGATTGAATCTGCATCTCCTGGGGCTTCTGCATTGACAGGTGGATTCTTTACTGCTGAGCCACCTGGACTGAGCCAATATATATAAATATATATAATACGTCTATATAGTATATAAATATGGTGGTGGTTTAGTCGCTAAGTCATGTCCAACTCTTGCGATCCCATGGACTATAGCCTGTCTGGCTCCTCCGTCCATGGGATTCTCCAGGCAAGAATACTGGAGTGGGTTACCATTTACTTCTCCAGGGTATCTTCCTGACCCGGGAATCAAACCTGGGTCTCCTGCATTGTAGGCAGATGACTTATCAACTGAGCTATGAGGGAAGCTCCATATACAGCCCCATATATATATAAATATATATAATACATTTATATATAAACATATATTATATATAAGCATATGTTATATATATACTATTAAGTGTGTATATTATAAATATATCTATTTCTTAACCATAAAATTCAAAATGATTAAGCCATGGAATGTTGAATTTCATAGTAACTTAGTTGTACGATGTGACCAATTACACCACAAACTGTATGTAGAAGAAGGCAAAGGAGGTTCACTGTCACCATTAAGGAGAAAGGATGTGAAATTAACATGTTTGCAGGTTAAAAAAAATTCAAAGGAAACTTAAAGAAAATAAAGAAATATGATGCACTGAGTAAAACATGGAATATTAACAGAAGTAAGTTAGGCAGGAAGAACCTTCATAATGGCACAGTAAGCCAAATCAAAAACACCTGGTATAATAGTCATGGATTGGAAGACCCAATATAGTCAAGATGCCTATTCACCCCAAATTCATACACAGGTTTAATGCAGTTCTTTTCAAAATCCCAGTGAGATATATTGGTAAATATAGACAAGACTATTCTAAAATGCATATGGAAAGGCAAAGGAACTACAATGATAAAGCAATGTTGAAAAAGAGGAATAAAGTGGGAGGAAACATTCTACCTGATTTCAGTACTTATTAAGTGGCTATAGTATTCAAGACCATGTAGGAGAATTACCTGGTGGTCCACTGGTTAAGACTCTATGCGTCCAATACAGTGGGCACAAGTTTGATCCCTGGTCAGGGAACTAAGATCTTGTATGCCACCAAAAAATAAATTGGAAAAAAAAAAAGGACTGTAGTATTGATGAACAGACAAATAGATGATGGAGCAGATTATAGAACCCAGAAATAGTCCCATACAAGTATGGCCAAGTGATAAAAACAGGAAGAATATCACAAGAGAATCTGCATCTAGAAAATCAATCAAATGCAAATTTTATTACAAAAAATGAATACTGAAAATTCAAGAATTCAGTAGATGGGTTCACCAGCTAACTGGACAAAGCAGAAGAGATGTGTGAACTGGTAGAAAGGTGAGAAGGAACTCTCCATATTGAAGCACACAGAGATAAAGGAGAAAACTACAGAAAAGAATACAAAAAGACATGGATAAAAAGAGCAAAATACAAACTGGAGTCCCAAAAGTGGAAGAGGGAGAAAATGAGGCAGAAGCAACTGTTTGAATAAATACTGGCCAATAATTTTCCAAAAGGGATGAACAATATTAAGCCACAAATCCCAAACAGAATAAAAAGAATGAAAATATCTCCTTTAAAAATTAAAAAATATGGGGACTGCAGCCATGAAATTATGACGCTTACTCCTTGGAAGAAAAGTTATGACCAACCTAGACGGTATATTCAAAAGCAGAGACTACTTTGCCAACTAAGGTCCGTCTAGTCAAGGCTATGGTTTTTCCTGTGGTCATGTATGGATGTGAGAGTTGGACTGTGAAGAAGGCTGAGTGCCGAAGAGTTGATGCTTTTGGACTGTGGTGTTGGAGAAGACTCTTGAGAGTCCCTTGGACTGCAAGGAGATCCAACCAGTCCATTCTGAAGGAGATCAACCCTGGGATTTCTTTGCAAGGAATGATGCTAAAGCTGAAGCTCCAGTACTTTGGCCACCTCATGCGAAGAGTTGACTCATTGAAAAAGACCCTGATGCTGGGAGGGATTGGGGGCAGGAAGAGAAGGGGACGACCGAGGATGAGATGGCTGGATGGCATCACTGACTCGATGGACGTGAGTCTGACTGAACTCCAGGAGTTGGTGATGGACAGGGAGGCCTGGCGTGCTGTGATTTATGATGTCGCAAAGAGTCGGACATGACTGAGCAACTGAACTGAACTGAAACAAATTTAAAAAAACAATAAGACTTACAGCTGATCTCTCAAACAGAAACAATGAAATCCAGAAGAGCTGAAAGAAAAACCACCAGCAACTGTCAATTCTATACTCAAACAAGGAGAAATAGATGTTTTCAAACAAAAACTAAGCAGATTTATCATTAGTATAAATGACTCAGGATAAAAGAAATCTTAGGAAAGTTCTTCAGGCAGGAGAAAAATTATCTCACACGTAAGCATGGTAATGCAGGAAGGAATGAAAGGTACAAACCAGTTAACGTACTGGTAAATCTAAATGAATAATGACTGGTTAAAAAAAAAAACAGTAACAAACCTGTGGTTACCCAAGAGGATAGTATGGGAAGGGTATATAAATTAGGAGTTCGGGATTAACGTATACACACCACTTTACATAAAACAGGCTTCCCAAATTACAGGCGAGCTGGCTAGGAGGGCTCCCCCAAGTCTTCACCGCTGTGCCCTAGAGCTCCAGGTTTAGAGGCCCGGAAAAGTGATTTAGCCCCTGGCAGCCACCATTCTACTCTGTTTCCACGAATACAACCTTTTGAAATTCCACATCTAGAGAATCAATGGCTCTTCTAAGGAGAACCTGTGCAGTGAAAACAATCACTGGACTGGAAATGGAGAGCTGGGTGCTCATTTTCCTCTCTTCCACTAAATTACCTTGTGACATAGGAGCTCAAGCCCTGAGATTCTGGAGTGGGAGCACAGACTCCAAGACCCTAGGTTAGCAGAGAACTAACCCTAGGGGGTATCAAACAGCAAGAACTCACACAAAGGAACTCACGTGAATACCAGACCCAGCATCACCCAACCACCAGTAGCACCCTGTGCAGCCTGCCTCATCTAAACAACAAACAAAACAAAAATACAAACCCAATCATCAGCAGACAGGATTACCCCCTCACTCAGCCTTGCCCATCAGAGGAAAAACAAACAACAAAAACTCAGCACAAATCCCACCCTATATGAAGCTTACGCAAACCACTGGACCAAACTTAGGAGGGCAGAAATCAAAAGGAAGAAAGAATTCAATCTTGAAGCCTGGAAAAAGGAGACCTCAATCTCAGTAAGTTAAAAAAAAAAAAAAAAATGACGAAAAGGCAGAGAAATACTGCACAAATGAAGGAACAAACTAGAAACACAGAAGTCCAAATAAATGAAGAGGAAATAGGCAAGCTACCTAAAAAAGAACTCAGAATAATGATAGTAAAGATTTTCGAAAACCTTGAAAACAAAATGGAGAAAATGCAAGAATCAATCAACAAAGACCTAGGGAATTAAAGAAGAAATAGAGAGAGATAAAATGGGCTTCCCTAGTGGCTCAGCTGGTAAAGAACCCACCTGCAATGCAGGAGTCCTGGGTTCGATCCCTGGGTTAGGAAGATCCCCTGGAGAAGGGAACGGCTACCCACTCCAGCATTCTGGCCTGCCTGGAGAATTCTATGGACTGTATAGTCCATGGGGTCGCAAAGAGTCGCACAGGACTGAGCGACTTTCACTTTTCACATATAAAACAGAAAACCAACAAGGACTTACTGTACAGCATAGGGTTCAATATCTTGTAATAACCTACAATGGAAAGAATCTGAAAAAGAATAGATACCATATACATATATATGTATAAATGAATCACCATTCTGTATATCTGAAGCTAACACAACATTGTCAATTAACTGCTTCAATTTTTTTAAATGGTTTTAAAAAGCTTGAGCATATGTATACTCTAGTCAGCAATTCCACTCACAGGTGTACACCTAGAAAGTATGCATGCCTATATTTAATGGGTTCATTTAACTATTTAATATTTGAGAATACCAATACCAGTTTTATTCCTAATCAAGAAAGCAGCAAACAACTCAATGTCTATCCACAAACTGTTGCACTGTTATTGTTGCTGTTGTTGAGTAGCTAAGCTGTGTCTCTTTGCAACCCCATGGACTGCAGCACACTAGGTTTCCCTCTCCTTCATTATCTCCTGGAGTTTTCTGAAACTCATGTTTATTGGGTCAGTGATGCTATTTAACCATCTCCTTCTCTGCCACCCCCTTCTCCTTTTGCCTTCAATCCTTCCTAGCATCAGAATCTTTTCCAATGAGCTGACTCTTTACAACAGGTGGCCAAAGCATTGGAGTTTTAGCATCAGTCCTTCCAATGAACATCCAGGACTGATCTTTAAAATGACTGGTTTCATCTCCTTGCAGTCCAAGGGACTCTCAAGAGTCTTCTCCAGCCCCACAAGTCAAAAGCATCAATTCTTTGGTACTCAGCCTTCTTTATGGTCCAACTCTCACATCTTACATGACCACTGGAAAAACCACAGCTTTGACATACATGGGTCTTTCTCACCAAAGTGATATCTTTGCTATGTAATATGCTGTCTAGGTTTGTCATAGCTTCCTTTCAAGGGGGCAAGCATCTTTTAATGTCATGGCTACAGTCACCATCTGCAGTGATTTTGGAGCCCAAGAAAATAAAATCTGCCACTATTTCCCTTTTTTCCCCTTCTATTTGCCATGAAATGATGGGACCAGTTGCCATGATCTTAGTTTTTAGAATGTTTAATTTTAAGCCAGCTTTTTTTACTCTCTTTACCCTCATTAAAGGGCTCTTTAGTTCCTCTGCACTTTCTGCATTGGAGTGGTATCATCTGGGTGTCTGAGGTTGTTGATATTTCTCCTGGAAATCTTGATTCCAGCTTGTGATTCATACCACCTGACATTTCACATAAGAGATGTGGGTTTGATCACCTGGTTGAGAAGATCTCCTGGAGGAGAAAATGGCAACCCATTCCAGTATCCTTACCTGGAGAATCCCATGGACAGAGGTGCCTGGCGGGCTACAGTCCACGGGGTCACAAAGAGTTGGACATGACTGAAGGGACTTAGCACTGAAGCATGCACACTCTACTTGACTCCACGGACATAATCAGATATATAACACATAGTCCTTGTCTGCCAGTAACTCTTCCTAAGACTTAATTTGCCTCTCATGGACTCTTTTTTTCCTATTAAAGTTTTAAGTACATTAAAAAAAAAAAAAACTTTTAAAATTAAGGTGAAGGTGAAGGTGAAGTTGCTCAGTTGTGTCCGACTCTTTGCGACCCCGTGGACTGTAATGTACTAGGCTTCTCTGTCCATGGGATTCTCCAGGCAAGAATACTGGAGTGGATTGCCATTTCCTTCTCCAGGGGATCTTCCCGACCCAGGGATCGAACCCGGGTCTCCCGCATTGGAGGCAGACGCTTTAACCTTTGAGCCACCCGGGAAGTGTAGTGTAAAACATTCATGTACAGTAAGGTACACATGTCTGAGAAGTACGCTTGAAGAACTTCTGCAATGTGAGCACACGTGTGTTACCACCACTCAGATCAGACCTAGAAGCCTCCCTCAGACTCCTGCCCAGTAAGTACCTGCATCTCCAAAGGTACCAATATTCTGACTTCTAGCAAAATAAGATTTGTTCTGCTTGTTTTTACACTTTATATAAGTAGGATGATGTCATATATGCTCTTTTGTGGTTGTTTTCTTTGGCTTAATATTGTGTCTGTGAGATGCACCTGATGCTGGCTCATAATTGTCATCGCTCCATGCTGCAAATGTAGGATCAGATACCTGGAGTTAACAGCAAGTTTTGCCTTGGAGGACAAAATGGAGCAGGGCAAAGGCTAAGGAAGAGTTTTGTTAAGAGAACACACAACCCAAGAGACGACTCTACACATGGACATCACCAGATGGTCAATATTGAAATCAGATTGATTATATTCTCCACAGCCAAAGATGGAGAAGCTCTGTACAGTCAGCAAAAACAAGACCAGGAGCTGACTGTGGCTCAGATCATGAGCTCCTTATTGCAAATTCAGGCTTAAATTGAAGAATGTAGGGAAAACCATTCAGACATCCAGGTATGACCTAAATCAAATTCTTAATGATTATACAGGCTTCCCTGATAGCTCCGTCAGTAAAGAATCTGCCTGCAATGCAGGAGACCCCAGTTCGATTCCTGGGTTGGCAAGATCTGCTGGAGAAGGGATAGGCTACCCACTCCAGTATCCTTGGGCTTCCCTGGTGGCTGAGCAGGTAAAGAATCTGCCCACAATGCAGGAGACCTGGGTTCGATCCCTGGGTTGGGAAGATCCCATGGAGAAGGGAAAGACTACCCACATCAGTATTCTGGCCTGGAGAGTTCCATGGACTGTATAGTTCATGGGGTCGCAAAGAGTTGGACACCACTGAGTGATTTTCACTTCACTTCACTATGATTATACAGTGGACGTGACAAATACATTCAAGGGACTAGATATGATAGAGGGCCTGAAGAACTATGGACAGAGGTTCGTAACCTGTAAGGAGGTGGTGACCGAAACCATCCCAAAGAAAAAGAAATGCAAGAAAGTCAAGTGGTTTTCTGAGGAGGCTTAACAAATAGCTGAGGAAAGAAGAGAAGTGAAAAGCAAGGGAGAAAGGGAAAGATACACCCAACAGAATGCAGAGTTCCAGAGAAAAGCAAGGAGACACAAGAAGGCCTTCTTAAATGAACAATGCAAAGAACTAGAGGAAAACAACAGAATCAGAAAAACCAGAGATCTTTTCAAGAAAATTGGAGGGATCAAGGGAACATTTCATGCAAGGATGGGCACGATAAAGGACGGAAACAGTAAGGACCTAAGAGAAGCAGAAGAGATTAAGAAGAGGTGGCAAGAATACACCGGAGAACTATACAAAAAAGGGCTTAGTGACCAGGATAACCACGATAGTGTGGTCACTCACCTAGAGCAGACATCCTGGAGTGTGAAGTCAAGTGGGCCTTAGGATGCATTACTACAAACAAAGCTAGTGGAGGTGACAGAATTATAGCTGAGCTTTTTCCAGTCCTAAAAGGTGATGCTATGAAAGTGCTGCACTAAATGTATCAGCAAATTTGGAAGACTCAGCAATGGCACTAGTGGTAAATAACCCACCCGCCAATGCAGGAGCGCCACCTAGGAAGCCCCATCTGGGCAAAAGGGGCCAAGGAAGCTGTACAACAGGATGTTGAAAAAATAAAAAATAAAGTGCTGCTGGCAACTGAGATTAAAAAAAATACAAAAGAAGAAAGGTTTAAGATAAGCTCAGAGCCCCTCACAAATACTTGACACACAGGAGGTAGTAAATATTAATCCATCGTTGGTAAATGCAGGAATATGCATACATAGATAACTGCGGTCCCATCCAATACATTCATAATATCACCATTCAATGAAAACATCAGTTTAACATATGGTCAATCCAATATTTATAGCCTTCATAATGAACTGGAGAAACCACAAATCACTTAAATAAAAATGAGAGCCTGAAAACTTTTAATTCATCACCTACCTCAAAAATATAGCCTCTGTCTCCCATAATTTACAGTAACTTCTCTTCTCTCTTCCTCACCCACATGAAAAACTGCTACACTTGTGATATTTCAGTTCATGACACAGAAGAATCTTATCAAAAAGACTTGAGCAATCATTTTCCCCTACCCATAAAAATTGGCTGAATTTATCTAACCTTAAACCAGACTCCATTTATGCACAGTACCAGGCCCTTCCTTGGAAGTTGTCCTGCTAAATTAAGCAGAGTTCTTGACTCCGATGGTCTGAACAAGCGGAAGAGGGTGCCATTATTCATTTTCTCTTTTACACAAAGATCTGCAAATCCTTCTCTTTGATTTATTTAGCAGGCTGTTTTGGTCAGACTTTAGTTTGCTCCATTATTCATATCAGAAGGCAACAGCTTAAACCATCACTAATGCTAAGATCTGAAAATCCATTTCTGTATCCTGAGTCTATCCTCAGTCATCCAGCTTGCCTACACACACACCACCCCCTCTTACAAAACTCTGGGCTTCAGACTGCTCACATGTATAGAGAAACAGAGACAGGGCGGCCCTGCTCTGTCCCTACTGTGTGCCTGCCTGAAGCCGGTGTCCTGCCTGAATCGCTGGTACCGTTCTCTACCAACATTCGTGGCTTTGCTGGGGGCCTCTCCAGAGCCGTTCCGTCTGTGAGATCTTATGCCTGATTTCTTGTTCTGCCAACCAAATGAAATTCTCAAAATGTTGTTCTGTTGAAAAACATTTTGGTCCTTGGCAGGACCAAAACTGGACGGTGTTCCACTAACAGCAGACACAGCGCTGTTATCATTCTACAGTGAAAATGCCAGGAAGCTGTCTCACCATCCTCTCATTTGTGCTTGACCGTTAGCACCCTCATCTCCCCTTCTTTCAACCAGGATCCGGAAGCAGCACAACCAGGCAAAAAGACAGTAGAGTCCCAGGGGTAGAGGGGAAGAAGTCTCTAGATTATACGGCCCAACGCCTCTTTTCCTTCCATTAGTTTAAGAGTAATTTCCTTCTCTAAGAAGGAGGCAGAACTGGAGAGGTGTGATTGGGTAAGTCTGAGTGAGAGCCCATTCTAACATTTAATTCTGGCACCGAGAAGAGTGAAAAGTAGAGTCCTTGACCTTTAAACTGTGAGGATCTCCCATGCCCAGCAAATCCTGGCAGTCCTGGGCCTAGCTGGGCAAGACCAAGAAACAGAGAACATGACTGAACACTTCACCTAGTGCATTACTGGTTGAAGAAAGTTCTTTAAAAAGTACAGACTATGTAAATTTAACTAACATTCGGCATACACATATACATCACTTGGGACTTCCCCGGTGGCTCAGATGGTAAAGCGTCTGCCTACAACGCGGGAGACCTGGGTTCAACCCCTGGGTTGGGAAGATCTCCTGGAGAAGGAAATGGCAACCCACTCCAGTATTCTTGCCTGGAAAATCCCATGGACAGAGGAACCTGGTAGGCTACAGTCCATGGGTTCGCAGAGTCGGACACAACTGGGCAACATTTAGTTTTACTTTACTATACATCACATACCTATGTGTGCTGCAGTGTGCTAAGTTGCTTCAGTCGTGTCCAACTCTGTGCGATCCTATGGTCGTAGCCCACCAGGATCCTCTGTCCATGGTATTCTCCAGGCAAGAATAATGGAGAGGGTGGCCACGCCCTCCTGCAGGGGATCTGCCCAACCCAGGAATCGAACCCACGTCTCTCACATCTTCTGCATTGGCAGGAGGGTTCTTTGCCACTAGCATCACCACTAGGAAAGGTTAAGATGTGCTGTATCTAACTTGATAGAGGCAAAGGTGATGTACTTTTATCTTAATTATGTGTCTGATACATGGTCAGCATGCAGTTTGGCTAGTTGAGAAGATCCTAAAGTAACCATCATCTCAAAAGGAGCTTTCTTTTCAGACCTTGTTGTGAGCAATGACTGAGGCCCTGAAGAGATTAAGATATTTCTTTGTTAAGTGCAGACATCTGTTGAAAGCTTTTACTTTTATATCACTGATGTTAAGTATGAAACCAACTGGGATTTGCAACTTAAATGCTATATATACTTAACTGCTCAAATTTTTTTTCAACACAGATCTTTGCAAGCTATAAATTGTATCTGTGGTGTGCTGCCAATTAAATTAACATGTAAGCTTTATGGGAATTAAAATATCTCAGAAAAATGTAAATTGTTTAATTCTCTGAAAAATTACTGAAATTTACATAGCCAGCTAAACTATGTATCACAGTAGGAGAGCCAAGGGCAGTTGTTACCAGAAGAACCATTTTGTCTTCTAAGATATTTTGACATGTTCCCCTGATCTGAGCTGTCAGAAAACTGTTCTAACATATTCCATTTGCTGAAAATTATTTGTAAAAATGTACATATACCCTGCAATCTTTTTGAATCAGTAGTTATGGAAAAAAATAAATAAAGCCACTAGCGAGATGAACATCTCCCACTCATCCTAATGGATATGCTAGGCTGGATTATTTAATCACCAGGACCATGCAACATCCAAACAAAACACGCCCATCTTAGGATCAATGAAGCTCTAAGTTTAATTGCTTACTGCAAGGTTCCCAGCAGAAAATGAAAGCTTGCGAAGCTAACCTAAAACCAAATGAAGATATTGTGTGCGCTCAAACGAGGCAAAGTAGTAAGTAATTCTCTGCTAAAAGAGAGGATGTGTCCATGTATTTGTGTGCACAATTATGGCAGCAGGTGGAGGGTGGGGCAGTCTCTAGCCTGACGTATCTAGGCTGTCGCTCCACTGATACCATCAACAGATTACGGGTTCTCCCATAAGGAAAAAAAAAACGGTGGGGGAGTGGAAATAATCAGTAGCTTGCTTCCCCCTCAAGCTACCACCTCTCCTCCTCATCCTCCTCATCAATCGGTGATATCTACCTGTGTCTTCTAACTCTGCTTCCCACACCCTCCTTGTCTGAGAACCCATCCATTTCCGTGGCTTTGCTATCACACCAGTGGTATCCAAATCTTAGGTCTCGGCGAGGCTGTGAGGGAGCACCGGTTCCTGGCCTCTCCCCTGGCTTCTGGCGGCCCTTGCATCCCCCAGCTCAGAGAGGCATTGCTCCATGCATCTGTCTTCCTGTGGTCTGCTCCCTGTATATCTTCACATCCGCTTCCCTCTGCACGGGTCTGAGTCCAAATTTCCCCTTTTTGATAAAGACACCAGGTCATACTGGAGTAGAGCCTACCCTTGCCGCTGTGTGTGCTCAGTCATGTCAACTCTTCGCGAACCCACGGACTGTAGCCCACCAGGCTCCATGGGATTCTCCAGGCAAGAATACTGGAGCAGGTTGCCATTTCCTCCTCTAGGGGATCTTCCTGACCCAAGGATTAAACCTAGGTCTCCTGTGTCACTTGCATTAGCAGGCAGATTCTGCACTACTGCGCTACCTGGGAAGCCCCAGAGCCCACCCTTATGACCTCATTTTAGCTTCGCTACGTCTGTAAAGACCCTGTCTCCACATAAGACCACATTCTGAGGTCCTGAGGGTTAAGTCTCCTGTTGAAACATTTGGAGAGAGATGCCAATCTAACCATAACATACCTTAAAATCAGGATGTCTCCAACTAACCCCACCACCTTCCCGTAAAACGTTCACGCGGACCATGTTTGTCTGAGTCTCCCAGGCTCATCCCTATCTTTTGCTTCTCCTCACATTGAATCCATTACCACTCAATCCTGTACACCCTTCCTCCAGGACAGCATCTCTTAAGTCTTCCCCCTCTTTCTCATTCCCACAACCACCACACAAATTCAGGCTGAATTATCTTGCACCGAGTACATGGTGACTGTCCTTAATAGGCTTCTTAGCTCCAGTCTCTCTCTGATCTTGCTATATCCCAATTTATTTTATAAATTGCTGCCACATTAATCTTCCTAACAGACAGCTCTGACCCATTTCCCTCACGAAAGAGGAGAAAAAAAAAAAATAACTTCAAGAGCCTTTCTTACCTTGTAAATTCAGTATAAATCCCTGTCCCTGGTGGTCTCAAGTTCCCACCCTCCAGGGATTAGCCCAGCCCACACTCTCACATCATCTCTTTCCCAAGCATGGCCCATGTATTTCCGGCTGTTTCCACCAGAATCCTGCCAAGAAAAGAAACAGCAATCTCAAAGGGCTTCTTTAAAAGGCACTGAAGGAAGAGATCAAGGAGTGAGTGTGGACGGTACTGGAGCCCAACAGAGAGGGAGAGACACCCAGCAACCAGCCACAGTGGGAAGCTGGTACCAGGCCTCCATCTGAAGCAATGAGCAGAAGTGATGAGAGCTCCCTGGCACTCAGCAGAAACAAGCACCTCCTGGACACAAAGCAGGTCAGAGACGAGTGAAAATAAGAGAGTACCAACCCACTGCCTCTACTTACATCCCTTCTCCCCTGAGATCCTGTCTGCCCACCTCCCCAGACCAATTCACCAAAATCCTATCCATTTTTAAAGGGTATATGAGTGACACGAAAGATCATTTTTTCCTGGGAAAAGCAGCACTCAAACAAAAACGCACATATGTTTAAAATTTTACTGAATTCATAATTAAATGAAAGCACCAGTGTGACATTACCACACGTTCAAAGGAAAATCCAAAGAACATATGAATATATGCATCCATCAGGAAACCTGAAATGAATTTGCTTGCTGAGTGCAAAACTGCTCAGTATCCACACCTGCATACCACCAGATACAATCTGCATTTTCTCTGCTCAAGAATCCAAGATCTAGGAACCATTACCATCAGTTTTCTACAACTTAAAGAGTTGTAAAATAGCTCAACGTTGAACGAAAGGTAAAGATAACTCAAATGAGGGACTGATGGAGAATAGGGAACCCACAATTCTTTTCATTATTGGCCAAATTTAGTCTTTCACAATGTTCCCTGACTACTGGAAGGGAGGAAGGGAGGAGAAAGGGAAAGAAAAGGTTTTTGGCATCAGAAAGACCTTGGGCTCACCACCAACATCACTTACTCATGAACTGACCTGAAGTAAGTAATTTCACTACCTATAGCTCAGTTTCTTGATCTGTACAACAGCAATTAACTGCTTTATGGACTAAATGAATTGCTCTGGGAATCAGATGAATGGTGCAATCCTGAGCCAAATAAATGGTAGCCAACACACCTGAGGTCCTTTCATGTTCCATCACTACAGGTCACAGAGTTAGACCAGAAGCTCCTTTTCAATCTGAAAATTGTGTGACTGTAAATGCTGTCTCCTCCGTGAAGACTTAGACCATCATCATTACCAGACACGGACCCCTGCTTCCTCAGCATCTTCTCCCATACCAGTTCTCTGTCTCATGCCTACTCCTTACTCCCCGTCCAACCCACCAAACGTAAGAAACTCAGGCCAAGGGGGAGAGAAGGGATGGATTGGGAGGTGGGGATTAGCAGATGCAAAGTATCACACACAGGAAGGATAAACAATGAGGTCCCACTGTATAGCATGGGGAACTGTGTTCAATATCCTGTGAGAAATCATAATGGAAAAGAATATGAAAAAGAACGCATGTATGTATAACTGAGTCGCTCTGCTATACAGCAGAAATTAACACAACATTGTAAGTCAACTATACTTTATTTTTTTTAATTGATTTTTATTTTTTAGTTTGTTTTGCTTTACAATACTGTATTCGTTTTGCTATACATTGACATGAATCAGCCACGAGTGTACATGAACTCCCAATCCCGACCCCCACCTCCCCCTCCTGCCCCACACCCTCTCTCTGGATTATCCCCGTGCATCAGTCCCAAGCATCCTGCATCCTGCATCAAACCTAGACTGGCGATTTGTTTCACTTATGATATCATACATGTTACACTGCCACTCTGCCAACTCATCCCACCCTCTCCCTCTCCCACAGAGTCCAAAAGGCCGTTCTATACATCTGTGTCTCTTTTTCTGTCTTGTGTACAGGTTTATCATTACCATCATTCTAAATTCCATATATATGTGTAAGTATACTGTATTGGTGTTTTTCTTTCTGGGTTACTTCACTCTGTATAATCGGCTCCAGCGTCATCCACCTCATTAGAACTGATTCAAATGTATTCTTTTTAATAGCTGAGTAATACTCCATTGTGTATATGTACCACAGCTTTCTTATCCATTCATCTGCTGATGGACATCTAGGTTGCTTCCATGTCCTGGCTATTATAAACA
>SJXQ01008817.1:82965-93615 GCA_006408695.1 Aepyceros melampus
ACTGGAGGAATCAACCTGCCTGACTTCAGGCTTTACTACAAAGCCACAGTCATCAAGACAGTATGGTACTGGCACAAAGACAGAAATATAGATCAATGGAACAAAATAGAAAGCCCAGAGATAAATCTATACACCTATGGACAGCTTATCTTCGACAAAGGAGGCAAGAATATACAGTGGATTAAAGACAATCTTTTTAACAAGTGGTGCTGGGAAAACTGGTCAACCACTTGTAAAAGAATGAAATTAGATCACTTTCTAACACCATACACGAAAATAAACTCAAAATGGATTAAAGATCTAAATGTAAGACAAGAAACTATAAAACTCCTAGAGGGGAACATAGGCAACTATACTTTAATACAATAAACTTTAAAAAAAGAAACTCAGGAACAAGCTCAGATATATTGGAATTCTACCACACAGAACAGCCCCTGGTCCACAGCAGGTACTCCACAAATATTCCAAAATGAACTCAAAGAAAACGTTAATCAAAACCACAGTGAGCTAAATAAAAAAGGAAGTTATGTACAATGGCAAAAAAAAAAAACATAGAACTATCACACAACCCCATTAGAATGGCTTTTCTCAAAAAGACAAGAAATAATAAGTGTTGGTAAAGATACAAAGAAAAGAAAACTCTTGTGTGATGTTGGTGGGAATATAAACTGGTTCAGCCACTATGGAAAACAGTACTGAGAATCCTCAAAAAAATTAAAATAGAAAGAACTACCATATGATCCAAAAATCCCACTTCTCAGTACTTATATGAATGAATCAAATACACACACAATGAAGTATCATTCAGCCATAAAAAAGAATGAAACCTTGCCATCTGCAACAATACAAATGGACCATGAGGGTATTAAGCTAAGTGAAATAAGTCAAAGACAATATTGTACGATCTCACTTATAATGAGAAACTAAAAACAAAACTACCAGACTCACAGAGAACAAATCGGTGGCTGCTAGGGAGGAAGAGGGGGCGGTAGCAAAACGGATGAAGGAAGTCAAAAGGTACAACCTCCTTGATTTTAGTTATAAGATAAATAAGTCCTAGGAATATAATACTAGGGGCTTCCCTAGTAACTCAGACGGTAAAGCATCTGTCTGCAATGCAGGATACCCGAGTTCAGTCCCTGGGTCGGGAAGATCCCCTGGAGAAGGAAATGGCAACCCATTCCAGTATTCTTGCCTGGAGAATTCCACAGGCAGAGGAGCCTTGGTGGGCTACAGTCCATGGGGTTGCTGAGAGTCGGACACGACTGAGCACCTAACACAGGAATTTAATGTAAGGCATGGTGATTACAGCCAGCATGGTATTACTGTATTGTGTGTGTGAAAGTTGCTAAGACAGAAGGTCTTAGAAGTACCTGTTGCTGTTGTTCAGTCACCATGTCATGTCTGTTTGCGACCCCAGTGGACTGTAGCACACTAGGCTTCCCTGTCCTTCACTATTTCCTGGAATTTGCTCAAACATGTCCATTGAGTCGGTGATGCCATCCAACCATCTCATCCTCAGCCACCCCTTTCTCCTCCTGCCTTCAATCTTTCCCAGCATCATGGTCTTTTCCAATGAGTCAGTGGCCAAAGTCTTGGAGCTTCAGCTCCATCCGGTGGTCAAAGTATTGAAGCTTCAGCTTCAGCATCTGTCCTTCTAATGAATATTCAGGGTTCATTTCTTTTAGGATTAACTGGTTTGACCTCCTTGCAGTCCCAGGGACCCTCAAGAGTCTTCTCCAGCACCACAGTTCAAAAGCATCAATTCTTCAGCACTCAGCCTTCTTTACGGTCCAACTGTCACATCCATATATGACTACTGGAAAAACAACAGCTTTGAGTAAATGGATCTTTGTTGGCGAAGTGACATCTTTGCTTTTTAAACACTGTCTAGGTTTGTTGTAGCTTTTCTTTCCAGGAGCAAGCATCTTTCAATTTCCTGGCTGCAGTCACTGTCCATAGTGATAATGGAGTCCAAGAAAATAAAATCTGTCACTGTTTACACTTTTTCCTATCTATTTGCCATGAAGTGATGGGACTGGATCCATGATCTTAGTTTTCTGAATGTTGAGTTTTAAGTCAGCTTTTTCACTCTGCTCTTACATTCTCATCAAGAGGCTCTTTAGCTCCTCTTCACTTTCTGCCATTATTAAGAGTGGTATCGTCTGCATATCTGAGGTTGTTGATATTTCTCCAGCAATCTTGATTCCAGCTTGTGAGTCATACAGCCTGACATTTCACATAATGTACTCTGCATATAAGTTAAATAAGCAGGATAATGATACACAGACAAATTCTGAACTAGTCTTTTGTTCCATGTCCAGTTTTAACTGTTGCTTCTTGACCTGCAGACAGGTTTCTCAGGAGGCAGGTAAAGTGATCTGGCATTCCCATCTCTTTAAGAATTTTCCACAGTTTGTTGTGATCCACACAGTCAAAGGATTCAGCATAGTCAATGAAGCAGAAATAGATGTTTTTCTGGAATTCCCTTGCCTTTTCTATGATCGAGAGGATGTTGGCAATTTGATCTCTGATTTCTCTGCCTTTTCTAAATCCAGCTTATATATCTGGAAATCCTCAGTTCACATACTATTGAAGCCTAGCTTGAAGGATTTTGAGCATTACCTTGCTAGCATGTGAAATGAGTGCAAAAAAGTTCCTATCACAGGAAAGATCCTAACACAGAAAAAAATATAAAATCTTTACATGTGGTGATGGATGTTCAACCAAACATGCTGATCATTTTGCAATATATACAAATATCACTATCAGTATGCTGCACATCTGAAACTAATAAAATGGTATTTGTGAACTGTACCTCAAACAGATAGACAGACAGACAGATGGATGGATACTAAAGCAGCCTCACAGGGTAAAAAATAAGGAGAAGACAGGACACTGGAGCAGAAAGGGATGGGACCACAATTATTGCTTCTCCTTTTCCAGTTCATTCATCCTCTTTTGCATGAGTAGGACTCAAGCCGGGCTGCTATTTGCAGGCTTTCCTGAGCGATGCACTTCTCTGAAGCAGGAGCGAGACTTTTAAACTCAGTAATAATACCCCGTTTCAGGAGATGATGGTTCCCTTTACCATCACAAAGAAGACAGCAGCAGAACTGGAGGCTTTAAGCTCCTTTGACAGCCATCAATCAGAAACAGTTCATTCCAGCTTTTCAGTTGTCTGTGACTCAAGAGGAAATGTTCTCCTGACATGTCACTGAACCTACAAGCCAGAACCTGTAAGCCAATCATAACTCCCAACAACGGGCACCGTCTTAAAAGACAAATCATGTCAGATGTGTCCAGGACCAAAGGGGATAGAGGGAATATTCTATAACAAGGAGAGAGAGAAGAGAGGGCCGAGGATTCAGTTCAGTGAGTGTGGGCGAGTATCTGTCCCTGCTAACGTTTTCAAGCACCCTAATCATCCTTCAGCGTGCTGTTCTTCTCTAAAAGGACTATGTTCTACCCGATGGGATCATAATTGTACATGTCCCTGAAGTATTTTATGATCAAAATTTGGTAAAAAGAAATATGGAGTACTATCTATCTTTCGTGTGTGCGACCAAAATTTCCTCATGAAAATGTCTTTGTGTGTGTAAAATAAACACAGACTTTAGTAAAATTTAAAAGAGGTCATATTTTGATCACCATAAATCCACTGTGGAAAACAAGTGAGCGCAACTTTTAATGACTAGAAGCGCAGTGTGACATTCAGTACCTATTTTAACAATGGCCCAATTTACTCAACATTAAGGATTTGATTTTTTTTTCCTGGATTTTTTCTTTTTTCTTATCTCTTTTTCTTTGTCCTCTCAAAAATATCTTTTACTTTGTGGCTTTGGTTGTGTATTAAAAATGAGTGAAACTCATGAGTTCATGAGAACTATATGAGTTCTGATTCTAAATCCAGGGGAAATAAACTGGGAGATTAGGGTTGATATATATATTATATATATGTATATAATATATATATACACACACTAGAATATATGAATATATTAGGATTGATATATATATATCATTTCATACTGATATATATCTATTAGGATATATATATACACACTCTGATACTATGTATAAAATAGTTGGGCTTTTGGGCTTCCCAGGTGCCTCAGTGGTAAAGAATCCACCTGCCAAGCAGGGGACTTGGGTTCAACTGCTGTGTCGGGAAGAGCCCCTGAAGAAGGAAATGGCAACCCACTCCAGTATTCTAGTCTGGGAAATCCCATGAACAGAGGAGCCTGGCTGGCTACAGTCCATAGGGTTGCAAACATTCAGACACAACTTAGCAACCAAACCACCACTACCACATAAAATAGATACTTAATGAGAACCTACTGTACAGCTCAGAGAACTCTACTCAGTGTTCCATGGTGACCTAAATGGGAAGGAAATCCAAAACAGAAGGGGTATATGTATATGTCTAGCTAATTCACTTTGATATACAGCAGAACTAACATAGCACTGTAAAGCAACTATATTTCAATACAAAGTAATTTTTAAAAGCAATAAAGTTCACAAAAACAATCTTCAAAAAAAAAAAAAAACCCATTGCAATAGCATTAGAAGTGGAACCAATGTGCAAAAACAAAGTTTTTAAGATCACAAACTCCTTTAAGGGGAAAAATAAAAGTGCTTGCCGTAGGAGAACAAATATCAATAAATAGACAATATAGGTTTGTTCTTCCTCCCAGGTGGATGAGGATTCTGAACCTGTGTCCCCCGCTCTCCGGCCACATTAGGAAGTGTTTATCCCTGTGGACAAGGAGTGCTCACAGCACCTAGGAGGTAAGTCCTGCTCAACCCTCTCCAGATCCAGCAAGGCCCATCATTCTCTGAGCTCCTCCAGTACTTTCTAGGGTTCCCCTCACTGTGTCCTGCATCCGCCTTGGCTCCCCAGTGAGAGGTAAGGTCTTCTCCAGGAAACTGGCAAACACTGATGACTGCCTGGTGACAGTAGGTGCCAGGCACCGCCGCCTAGTGGAGGTCTCATCTGGGCACTCGTGTCAGTGGTTCTTGCTCTGTGGACAGAACTCTGCTTGGATAATGGGCATGGAGGGAACTCTGTGCCAGTCCTCTGAACACCCCAAGTTAGCAACATGGAAAATTCAAGTTTTGATTTCCAGAAGAAACATCATTGTAGAACTCTTGCTGGGCCACTGGAAGCAGGAAGAGCAGCTTTTTATCTGGGCTTTAAGGCCACCTATCTCTAATGTTTAGGAAACCCCGGAAATATGGGTCAATTCTTCATCAGCCCAAGAGAAATAAAGGAAGGCAGAAAAGTGCTTCAAAGCTGAGATGCTAGAGAGCAAGACATCACTACGAGTTTAGTTGCTGATGCTGTGATCCACCAAGATGAAAATACCCAGGGACCCCCAGAATCATCCAAAGTATGCATGTCCAATATTTGTTCACAGAATGTATTATTAACATATGATATTCTATGCTTGTGCTAAAGGGCCCTTTATTTGTCTATGAACTTCTAAGCAGCTAATGCTCATATGAAATTTTTTTTTAATCCACAATAACAGCTGATGTGCTTGTTATACACAGCACCTCATAGGTACAACATATATATTCGTTGAAAGCATAAGGGAAAAAAAGTAATATATAGAAGAAACTATCCTTCAGCTTCTAGATTCTGAATCTAATGCATTTGTTTGACTGCTTATTACAAATAAATGACAATGGATGATATTGTGAAAAAAAATGTGATGTCCAATCCCAGGGCAAGGTTTTATTACACTCATTCTTCTAAATGATTTGAGTCTGGCTGACCCCAGGACTCTTAACAAGACAGTGAGCCGCTCAGAGGTAAGCAATTCCCCATTTTTCAGTTCCCAAAAATATTGTTATGGGACCCTCCCCAATCCCAAGTTTATCCAATCACTTACTGGCCAAGTCCCCATCCCGACATTCTTCCCATAATTAATAAAGACGAAAGTAAATGGATAACATCTCTCCACTGGATGCAAATCACCTCACCATCTAGAAGCTTCCCATTTGAAGAACAGACTGTGAAATGAACCCAGGGTCTCTCCTGGGCAGCCCCTATCACTCAGACTCACTTAGCCCTTCCTTCATTCCCCTTCTTGCTTCGTTCACTTGTCTCAGTCACTTTCCTCTCATATTTCCTCCCAAGGGGGAGACCTTGCCTGATGAGGAACCCAAGTAAGGTGTCAAGAATCAGATTATTCTGATTCAATGAGAGAAGTCAGACTGTGTGTGCCCGGAATTCAGAAGCAAGGAGTGGTGGCAGGAACACAAGGGGGTTAAGGGGATCCAAAGGCAGAAGGATTCAAGGTGAGCTGCAGTAGCTGGGAAAGGGGGAATGATGCGGGCTAGCAAAAGTGCTGGGGTGTGAAAGAAATCTAAACCTGAGCTAGGTGGCCAGGGAAACAGGGCCAGGAGGTGATGACAAATAAAGAACGAGAGGATCAAAAAGAACTGACAATGCACTTAGTACCTTTAGGTTTTAAGGAAAATGTTTTAAAACTTTCTTGAGTCCCTAAACTAGGTCCTGGTGGATTCAGGTGCTTTTCTGGAGATTAGGATCACACTGGTATGTTTCAGCCAGACCCACTGGCCAATGCACAACCACTGGGAAGAAGAGCCACCAGGGGAGTGAATGCACATATACGCAGGATGGTGTGTACAGAGTAGGAGCAGGGTTAAAACAGGCCGTAGGCAGCTGGAAATGAGAGTGCAAAGGCCAGCAGATCTGGGAGGGTTTCTCCCATGCAAAGAAACAGCATTGGGAAAGTTCATGTCATTCCTCTGGCTCCCAGAGCTGGATGAAGCCACTGTTATGCTTTTCAAACTCTGCTACTCCAAGGATCCCAGACTGTGAGGCACAGATAAGCTCACAAAGGCAAAAGAGTGAGAACTAGAAATAGGACAGCATCTTCGGGGACAACTGAAGACTTGGCATAGAAAAAGTGAAAAGAACCCCAAAAAAGGGTGACTGGAAATCTACAAATATAACTTAAAATGTATCCTAGCTCCAGAGGCAGACAGAGGAGCTTCCAAAAGGAGAGCCAGGTTGGTAAAGTCGGTGAGGTCTCAAGGAACAGGGGTGGGGGACCATTTAGACTTGGGACAGAGGAGGTTACCGTCATATCATCTACTCAAGTGATTTTGACAGAAGTGAGTAACAATTACCTGGAGTGGTGGAGACAAGCAGTGTGTGGAGACCACATCTTAAGGAGTTGAGCAGTGACAGAGGGCTAGGGTCAAACAAAGGAATTTTAAGACAGCAGAACTCAGCATGATTCAAGGTTGGCCAGAGGGAACAAGTGGAGAGGGAGGCAGAGAAAGGATGGGGCGCACGCAAGATTCCCATCGTGGACCAGCGAGCAAGCACTGTACTGAGATCTGGGGCACAAGCGGCATTGCAACTTTAGAAAGGAAGAAAGAAATGTCCTCGTCAGCAGCTAGGACAAGAGGCCAGATTTAGACAGTGAACCCTGTGAAGGTGACGATAAGCATAAAATGGAACAGGTGGACTTAGGTGTACTGTACGAAGAATGCTGTGCTAATAATCCAGAATTATGAGCAATTCTTCAGAGGTTTTCACATACTTTGCATTACTCTAATGCTGCTACTATGGGCTGACTGTTTGCATACCCCCAATTCTCCTGTGTTGAAATCCTAACTCCCAAGGGGACAGTATCAGGTAGTAGGAGAGGTAATTAGATCATGAGGGTGGGACCCTTGTTAATGGTGTTAGTGCCCTTTTAAGGAGAAACAGACTCACAGACTTAGAGAATGAATTTATGGTTACCAGGAGGGAAAGGATGAGGGGAAAGGATGGTTAGGGAGTTGGGAATCAACATGTACACACGGCTGTATTTTAAGTGGGTAATCAACAAGTACAGCACAGGGAAACTCTGCTCAATGTTATATGGCAGCCCGGATGTGAGAGGAGTTTGGGAGAGAATGGATACATGTGTATGTGTGGCTGAGTCACTCTGGTGTGCACCTGAACCCATCACAACACTGTGAAGCTGCTAAACTCTAATACAAAATGTTTCAGTTCAGTCGCTCAGTCGTGTCCAACTCTGCGACCCCATGAATCACAGCACGCCAGGCCTCCCTGTCCATCACCAACTCCCAGAGTTCACTCAGACTCACGTCCATCGAGTCCGTGATGCCATCCAGCCATCTCATCCTCGTCGTCCCCTTCTCCTCCTGCCCCCAACCCCTCCCAGCATCAGGGTCTTTTCCAATGTTTAAAAATAAATAAACAGAAGAAACATAAGAGAGATGATTTTTCTCTCAACTATATGAGGATACAACAAGAAGACAGACTTCTCAAACCAGGAAGAGAGTCCTCATCACAGACTAGATCTCCCGGCACCTTGATCTTGGCTCCACCAAACTCCAGAACCGTAAGAAACAAATGTTTGTGGTTGAAACCACCCAGTCCGCGGTGTTCTATTATAGGGGCCTGAACCAAGACAGTCACTAATCTGGACTGCGAAGCTGGGCCTAACCATTTCACCTCTCTGAGCTTCTCTTTATCTGCATAATGACAGGGGAAGGAGACACAGGGAAGACAGGGTAATGTTTTCCGAACAGTCTCTTCCTACCCAAGTATCTCAGCATTTCTACATCTGCTTTTTCCATCGAATTGTTCCATGCCAGCCTCTAAATCTTTGCTTTGCAATTATAATTGCAGGCCACTTGTTTTCCTTACGTTGAATCCTTAACACCTAGCATCACGCCATGCACATAGAAGGTGTTCAACAAATATTTTTTTTAATTATCAAAATCTCCATAATGTCAGAGTTTCAGGAGACAACTGTGTGCCTTGTCATCACTCCCTCTTCCCCAAGGGCTATTTACAGAAGCACAGTCACCCAGAAGTTGTAATCCTTTCTCTGGCAATTCAGCCTTGATAAAAACAGTTATCTAAAGCCAAAGGACAAACAAGATGGAATGTCAAGTAAATTAGTGCCTTAAGTGTTTCAGATCCTGCCCTTCCTGCCAATGTGCACACACCAATTTCTAGATTAAGAAAAATAAGCGAAAAAATTAAGCCTGGGTCGGCTTTCCAACAGCTCCTTGGGAAAAAAAAAAAAAAATACCACAGTGCATATCTGCTGATAGCTCCATGCCTTCATTATCACGGCAGCAAAAAAGTGCTCACCCAGAGTCTTGTTTGCACTCTGTGACATTCCCATAGCTAAGAAACTGACTGTGTCTCCTGTTTGCTGTAAACCAAAAACATGCTTCAGCAGCTGATACAGCAGGCTTTCTCTCCTGGAAAAGACATCCACCTAAGATCTGAGTTTTCGTCTTGGTTCCACACCGCTGAGCAGCTGACTTTGTACAGTTAACCTGCCTGGACCTCTACACAGTGGGGCTACACACTCCAGTCTGATCCATTTCCCTGTGTTGTGCACTGGCATTGACACTGTATAATCACTCCGGTGGCTCAGCTGGTAAAGAATCCGCCTGCAATGCGGGAGACCTGGGTCTGATCCCTGAGTTGGGAAGATCTCCTGGAGAAGGGAAAGTCTCCCCACTCCAGTATTGGGGCCTGGAGAAGGTCATGGACTACACAGTCCATGCAGTCACAGAGTCGGACACGACTGAGCGACTTTCACTTTCTTTCACCATTAATGGCTGAATCCTTTCTGAGAAGCTTCCTATCAACAGCAAGCCAGATGTGGAAGCATGGAGAAGAAATCTATGGTGAAATATTTCATTCTGCAAAGGAAGACACATTCCTATCAGAAGAACTTCTGCAGCCTGGATTAAGTCTGAAGTCTCAACCTTTGCATAAATGCAAAACTACAAGACACAGCACACCCCCAGAGTAACTCCTCTGTGCTTACACAAAATGAAAGAAAAGTGAAGTACTTAGAAAAATCAACTCTGGTGTTTTACATCATAGTTTGCTTACAGTTAAGGGATTCCATCATCGCTATTCTGGTAAGCTAAGGATATTTTTAAAATAAAATAAACAACACGTCCCAAATCATGGTTGTGTGTAGAAACGATAGTGAGTAAAACCCATTATGGGCTGAAGGTATATTTCACGGTAGGATTCTTCTAAGTGTCCAGCACATTCAGTGTTTACATGTATATTCTTAATTTCTCTCACAGATAAATACATCAGAGTAGGCTTGCTTCTTAGCTGGTGGGAAAGCCACTGAAGGGGTGATAATCTTTCATCTGTGTAAGTGTTTAAAAGGAATATTACCAAATTCCAACTGCATAATGGAGAAGAGCTAGGAGAGAGACCAACAGGGGCTAAACAGTGACAAAACTCCCCTTTACAAATGAAGAATTAATTAACTGATTAATTAACAGCAGCAGACATAACTCAGGGACGGAATCCATTCAAGGCTTCACTTTTGCTTCTTTTACAGTGATCATAAACCTCTGCAAGATGATGGAAGAAGAAAATCTTTCTGTGGACACAAAGATGCCCAAGACTCAACAATGCACTGCTGTGCTTGAATAAAAACCCAAGAAAATATTTAAGGTGCTCTACTCAGAATATACGATATGTCTGGTCAAATTCACCATTATGGCCTTTTAATGACTAACAGTTTGACTTTTTTTTTCCCAAGCAGGACAGTTATCCAAAATCTGTAACCATTTTATGTAGGTGTGCACGTTGTTAATACTCCCTGG
>SJXQ01008817.1:97038-147754 GCA_006408695.1 Aepyceros melampus
GGGGGGGGGGGGAGTGGGGGCGGACGGGCGGGGAGGAGCTCGCCGGCTCCCCTCTGCTGCAGGTAATCCGCAGCCCGCTCCTCGGGGCCACCAAATCCGAGGCCCAGCGCCGCTTACTGGCCGCTCAGGGTATCGGAGCCGGAGCGCACCCGACGAGCGCGCATCCTTCCAGCTGCGCCCTTCCTGTTTCCCTGGGCTCCTGCACCTGCGGCTTCTGACCTTAAACCAGCGCTCACGATTCCTTCTCCTGTGGGAGCGGAAGGGACTCCCACAGTACTTTCCGCAGCACTTCAGATCTCAGGCAAGAATCATCTTTCACCCAGATGCCCGGAGTGGATCACCTCCAAGTAAAGGTGATTTTAAACTTAGATTAGCTCTAGTCCCCGATCATCATGAGAATTCTTTACGATCTAGTGTCGCTGCACCATGCTCCTCACAGATCAGACACACAAAATGCAGGGTAAACAGAACTGTAACAAACTCATTCAACAAATACATGGTGAATGCCTGTGCCAGATACTGGAGAATAAGCAGACCGGAGTTTATACTCTATTAGAAGTGATTAACTATGGATTGCAATAAGCTATGAGATATCAGTATGAATCATCGAGGCCGTCAAAATTGGGAATATGGTACTCTCTGTCCTCACTATACAGCCTCACTATACATTTACTTCTGAAGAAAGTCGAGCATTTCACAAGTATCAATATGTAGTTCCGGCAATCCTCCGTGCAATTACCCACCAAATTGCCATTTAACAAACTGCTGTAAGAAAACGCAGGGTCTGAGACAATTTGGACAGGAAAGCACTTAATCTCTTGTTCCTAGTACACGATTCCTTCATTTAAGATACTTTAAGTATATGCAAACCAAAGACTGCAAATGTCAATCCCCCAAAGATGCAGATGCTGTCCTGTGAAGGTTTGTCATCAGTTTACCTACATTGCACACTTTGCAGCATTTAACTAGTTACTAAAATCTGCATAGTAGATTCTATGCACCTTATATCCTATTTTCACCTTTCATGAACTTATACTTACTGAGCCAGTTTTGCATACTTCCAGTAGAATGAATAACGTAAAGAATATGCCTATAAATACTGTCCCTCTTGGTGAGATTAGCAATGCTCTGCTCTATCTTATGATACTAATCATATTAGCAAAGTTCTTGACATATTTTTGTATATGGACCCATAATGACTAGCCAATTCTTTCTTTTTCTTAAGATTTTTTTTTTTAATGTGGGCCATTTTTGAAGTCTTCATTGAATCTGTTACAATACTGTTTCCGTTGTTTATGTTGTGGCATATGAGATCCTAACTACCCGACCAAGGATTGAACACACACCTCTGCATTAGAAGGCAAAGTCCCAACCACGGGACCACCAGGAAAGTCCCAAAGACTAACCAATTCTTAAAACATAATTTACATGAATTTTCACTCCTCAGTTCAGTTCAGCTCAGTCACTCAGTCATGTCCAACTCTTTGCTAGCCCATGAATCACAGCACACCAGGCATCCCTGTCCATCACAAACTCCCAGAGTTCACCCAAACTCATGTCCATCGAGTAGGTGCTGCCATCCAACCATCTCATCCTCTAATGTCCCCTTTTCCTCCTGACCCCAATCCCTCCCAGCATCAAGGTCTTTTCAAATGAATCAACTCTTCGCATGAGATGGCCAAAGTATTGGAATTTCAGCTTCAACATTAGTTCTTCCAATGAACACCCAGGACTGATCTCTTTTAGGATGGACTGGTTGAATCTCCTTGCAGTCCAAGGGACTCTCAAGAGTCTTCTCCAACACCACAGTTCAAAAGCATCAATTCTTTGGTGCTCAGCTTTCTTCACAGTCCAACTCTTACATCCATACATGACCACTGGAAAAACCACAGCCTTGACTAGACAGACCTTTGTTGGCAGAGTAATGTCTCTGCTTTTGAATATGCTATCTAGGTTGGTCATAAATTTCCTTCCTAGGAACCACTAAATAAACAATCAGGGAATCTCACAAAAGCTAAAGTTCTCCATGGCAAATGGCTTTATTCTAAAATTGGTTCTTCACTTTATGCTGAATAGTTTGATCTTCCAAATTGATGACTATCAAATAACCCTTTCCCAAGTATTTTATGCAAAGCTATGCATAGACAGTTTCTTAAAACAAACATCCATAGTTTATGTGCCTTCTATACATATGTTCAGTAAAATACTATAAAAACTCTAACTCACCAGGTTTTCATTTTGGCATTTTAACTAGGCTGTAAACTTTTCTAACAAGAGCTATATTTAGTAATTCACTACTTCTCTCAACATAAGTGATATATAATGCTAAATGGCCTAAGTACCCAATGATTATCGTTCACCATATAGAGTCTTCAACAGAAATAGAGAAGAGGATAGTTATAAAATGGAACATTTGAAAGAGAAACACATATTCTATTGTTCACTGCAGCACTATTTACAATAGCTAGAAAATGGAAACAACCTAGAGGTCCATCAACAGGTGAATGGATAAAGCAGTTGTGGTACATATACACAATGCAGTATTACTCAGCCATAAAAAGGAACACATTAGAGTCAGTTTCTGAGGTGGATGAACCTAGAACCTATTATACAGAGTGAAGTGAATCAGAAAGAGAAAGATAAATACCGTATTCTAATGCATATATATGGAATCTAGAAAAATGGTTCTGAAGAATTTATTTACAGGACAACAATGGAGAAACAGACATAGAGAACAGACTTATGGACATGGGGAGAGGGGAAGAAAGGGTGAAATGTATGGAAAGAGTAACATGGAAACTTACCATATATAAAATAGAATAGATAGCTAACGGGAATTTGCTGTATGGCTCAGGAAACTCAAACAGGGGTTCTATATCAACCTAGAGGGGTGGGATGGGGAGGGAGATGGGAGAGAGGTTCAAAATGGAGGGGATGTATGTATACCTATGGCTGATTCATGTTGAGGTTTGACAGAAAACAGCAAAATTCTATAAAGCAATTATCCGTCAATAAAAAATAAATTCATTATTTCTGAAGACCTGCCTCTTGAGAAATCTGTATGCAGGTCAGGAAGCAACAGTTAGAACTGCACATGGAACAACAGACTGGTTCCAAATAGGCAAAGAAGTACATCAAGGCTGTATATTGTCACTCTGCTTATTTAACTTCTATGCAGAGTACATCATGAGAAACGCTGGACTGGAAGAAACACAGGCTGAAAATCAAGATTGCCGGAAGAAATATCAATAACCTCAGATATGCAGATGACACCACCCTTATGGCAGAAAGTGAAGAAGAACTAAAGAGCCTCTTGATGAAAGTGAAAGAGGAGAGTGAAAAAGTTGGCTTAAAGCTCAAATTCAGAAAACGAAGATCATGGCATCTGGTCCCATCACTTCATGGCAAATAGATGGGGAAACAGTGGAAACAGTAGCAGACTTTATTTTGGGGGGCTCCAAAATCACTGCAGATGGTGACTGCAACCATGAAATTAAAAGACACTTACTCTCTGGAAGGAAAGTTATGACCAACCTAGACAGCACATTAGAAAGCAGAGACATTACTTTGCCAACAAAGGTCCGTCTAGTCAAGGATATGGTTTTTCCAGTGGTCATGTATGGATGTGAAAGTTGGACTATAAAGAAAGCTGAGCACTGAAGAATTGATGCTTTTGAACTGTGGTGTTGGAGAAGACTCTTGAGAGTTCCTTGGACTGCAAGGAGATCCAACCAGTCCATCCTTAAGGAGATCAGTCCTGAGTGTTCACTGGAAGAACTGATGTTGAAGCTGAAACTCCAATACTTTGGCCACCTGATGTGAAGAACTGACTCTTTGGAAAAGATTGTGATGCTGGGAAAGATTGACGGCAGGAGGAGAAGGGGACGACAGAGGATGAGATGGCTGAATGGCATCACCGACTCAATGGACATGAGTTTGGGTAAACTCCGGGAGTTAGTGATAGACAGGGAGGCCTGGCGTGCTGCAGTCCATGTGGTCACAAAGAGTCGGACACAAATGAGCAACTGAACTGAACTGAAAAAATACATAAATAAACAGAACATTTTTGTGAACTGTAAAGCACAAAAATAGAATACTGTAAAGTTTATGGGCCTCTACTCCTCCATTAAGTGTATAGATACATGTTTGAGAGTGATTCATATTTATTTTTAAGGAAAATTGAAGCAAACATAGCACCCAAGTGGTGGTGAATATATGGGTTTAATATTATTTGGGATACTCTGATTTTTTAATATATTTGAGAATCATAAAAATAGAAATAATTTTTAGGAGAAAACTACTAAAGCTGTTAAAAGCTATGGGAAATTTTTACTTACAGTATTTTCAAAATTTGACTGTCCTGGTTGGTGTCATTTATGTATAATTTTCTAGTCTCTTCTGATCAATTGTAGCAAGAAAAATTTTTGATGGAAAAGATCATAGAATGATAGCAAGAGAACTAACCTCAATTTTAAGTATAACTTTTTTAAACATTTTGTATTGGAGTATGGACAATTAACAATGTTGTGGTAGTTCCAGGTGAACAGGAAGAGACTCAGTCATACATATACATGTATCCATTACATACATGTACATACATACATACATGTAGCCATACATGCACATGTATTCCAAATCCTCCTCCCATCCCGGCTGGCACATAACAATGAGCAGAGTTCCATGTGTATACAATAGGTCTTTGTTGGTTTTCCATTTTAAATACAGTAGTGTGTACATGACTTTCCCAAATTCCCTAACTATCCCTTCCCTCTGGCAACCATAAGTTCATTTTCTAAGTCTGAGTCTCTTTCTGTTTTGTAAGGGGAAACAAATATAATTCAGATACAGCTTAACGTTTATGTTCCATGCCTTTAATTCTTATTATAGACTTGTTACAAGAGATTAGCTAGTATACATTTTCACAGACACAGAACTCTGCTTCATAAAATAGAAAAAATATCTTGTTTATGTAGAACATTCATGTGTCCAATACTTGATATCTATGAGATTTGTAATTTTTATAAAATATTTCTTTTTTTAAAATGTGTATTACATGTAGTAGTCTATTTTGCTTTTTGCTACTGAAATTTATTATCTTAGAATTGCTTTATTGGAACCGATGTTGTGTTTCCCATAACACTCCATTTCAGGTCTTTATTAATTACAATATAACACAGTTTAGAGGCTAATGTTTCCACATTTGTAGTCCAAATTTAGGGAGTGTTTTTCTCTATGACCCATTTTATGTCCTATAAGAGAAGGGGAGAAAACCATATTTCTTTTTATTTTTTTAATTACTTTTTTTTTTTCTACAGTCACCTAATTAAGAATGAGCCAGCACAGTTCACTGTTCACTTGGCAGAACTCTAAACATCCTTAAAGGAGAAAAAATGGAAACAAATGTAAATTTTTCATTTTGCCTTCCAATTTAACAAAGCTCACTGGTGATGTATACAGGCATTAGAAAATTAACTTCTTCAAGGTTTCTATTAAAATCAGCTAAGATACTGAGTATTATTTCAATTCAGCTTCTTTCCTTAAGATCATAAAAATTAAAGACCTTAATGTGAAAGTGAGAGTCTCTGGGATTTCAGTAGGTCGTTATAAATTTAGGGTTGGAGAGGGCCTCTCACCTTAAGGTTTAGCCCTTTCTGCATTAACTCAGATTTCCAGTTTCAATATTTCCAGAAAAGGTTTCATAGCATTTCTCTAATCCCCATTCAGAATTTAACAGACCAAAATTTCAGAAAATGGCCCCTTTATTTACATCTTTATTCTATGTATTCTAAAATACTATAGTCCCCATGTGTCCCTGAACCAGAAAATAAACACCCTTAGACACCAGGTACTCACCGCAAGCTGGTCTCCGGGGGCAACAGAGCTGGGAGTGACATCAAAGATAATGATGGTGATGGTGATGATAAAGATCAATGACTACTGCACTCCAGGCACTTTATTTTTATTGTTTCTTTTCATCAGCAACATCATTTTAGAGAAAAGGAGGCCAAGATTTACGAAAGTTAAGTAGCCTGACCAAGATCACAATGCAGGGGTCTGAGGATGCCAAACCTGAGCTCTTTACCACTGTTTCTGTCTGATACTCCTCCCAGATCCCAGGGTGGAAAACAAAGAAGAATCTAAACTAGCAGGAACTAAAAAAGGCTCTGACAGTCCCAGGAGATTTATTGCTGGTTTCCAGCCAACATTAAGGGTCCTGCTAGCTCTTGAATTGCCAAGTAAATTCTGGAGGAGACAAGGATTCCTATATGCTCAGAAATAAAATCCAACTCATGACCTTCTCCATAGTTCAGATATTTAGGGGAAATCTGTTTTTGAAGATTTGGAAGTTATTCATCACCATCAGCTCCCTAGATTGAGCTTAAGATTATGATCTAAAAATTATGAACTTCCAAACTATAATCAGTATTCTGATATCCAGGGTCAGGATGGAACTGAATATGGATGACAATAGTGAAGGCTGACAGACAGAAAGTGTACTAATCAATCACCTTCTCTATTGAAAGAAGTGCTCCTGAGGAGGTGTGGACACCCTAAAGACATACCTAACCCAAATCCCTCAGTGGCTTCCCAAGTAGGCCACTGTGACTACCGCATACTACCCGAGAGCAGACCTTCCTCCTGGTTTGACTATTTGTCTTGTACCATAACTCGGATCCAAAACCTAATCATCCTCTTTGATGCCCCCACCTAGTATGGGCTAAATGTGTGTTGTCCATACATTTAAGACATATATTAAATCCATACATTTGAGCCTACCCCCCCCCAAGTGATGCTATTTGGACCTTTGGGAAGTAATTAAGTTTAGACAGGTCATCAGCATGGGGCCCCCTTGATGGGATCAGTGCTCTTATAAGAAAGGGGGGAGAAATAATAAATAAATTAAAGGTCATACAATTACACAGTGAGATGGCAACCGACTACAAGCCAAAAGAAGAGGACTCAGAACGAACTGCTTTCAAGCACCTTAATCTTGGACTTCTCAGCCTCTAGAACTGAGAGAAATAATTTTCTGTTGCTTAAACTATGCAGTCTATGGGGTTTTGATTAAGGCCATTCAAGCAAACTAAGGTACTTCCTCACCTTCACCACTCAACATCTCTTATGGGTAAAAAGATGTCTTCCTGATTCTTGTCTTTATATCCCAAATTATTTCACAAACTTTGCAACCAGTCTTCCTGGGTTTTGTCTTTTACTGCTGAGTCATCTTCCAGACTCCCATGGAGATAACCTCCTATAACAATGTTTCCATATTGTCACTTCCTGGCTTGGAATTGGAGCCGTTGAATGGCTCCCAGACACCTACCATATTACATTCAAACCCCTCAGTTTGGCATTTGAGACCCAGTGAGATACAGCCTCCTACAAACCGTTTCAATATTTATTAACAAGTATCCTCCTCTTTTTGGCTCCAAATCAAACCACTGATTCCCTGATAAAATGTGTGCATTAATCAACCATGCTTTTTCTTATGCTGTTTCTTCTGCCACTGGGGCCAGAAAATCCTGTCGATATCTGTTTCTCCAAGGAGTAATTCAAAACCTACCTCTGGGCTTTGGATTACTCTGGCCAGAGACTGTAACTCTCTGGTGAAACACAGCCCTTCATCCTACATCGCCCAGGATTATCGCTATATGTCTAAGACTAGTATCCTCCCAAATGCACCAACAAGCACCTGGAGGCAGACAGAGTGTATCTGCTTATCACGCTCCTTCTTCCTAGGCAGGAATTAAGATCAATTTCTTCGTAGATGCAAAGTGGCTACTAGTTAGTGTTACCATTTTTTAAAGTATTTATTTGGCTGTGTCGGGTCTTAGCTGTGGCACGTGGGCTCTGATAGAGCACGTGGCTTCTCTAGTTGTGACATAGGTCCTAGAGCATGGAGCTCAGTAGTTGCAACATGCGGGCTTCATTCCCTGACAAGGAATCAAACCCGCATCTCCTGTATTGGAGAGTGAATCCTTAACCACTCAGCCACCAGGGAAGTCCCACTGCAACCATTTGCACGCAACTTTCCAGTTTCACTTTCCTTTTAAGAAGAGTCTATCTTAAAACACCATTCATTCTTCCATCTATCACTTCCTCTGCATGGACATTATTTATTAACTTCTCACAAAACAGAAGTAAACCCAAAGCCTTTATGAATACAGAGTCTATTCTAGAGTACAACTCATCCTTCTAGTGCCTTCTAGGTTTTTGTGTAATAACACAGGACAGTAGCAGGTTCTTTGAACTCACTCTTCATTCATTCAGTCAGTCCATCAGCAAATATTTATTGAGCACCTACTATGTACCGGGCACCTACATAGCACCTACTATGTCCTAGTGAATAAAGCACAGGCCCCATGCTCACTGGGTTTATCCTAGGGGAGGAGGTAGATACATACAAATAAATATATGCATCAAGTGCATTTGGTACTCTGAAGAAATGTAAAGCCGGGAAAGGGAATGGAAAGTAGTGAAAGGGAGCATTTTGTAGATATAATAGTCAAGGAAGGCATCTCTGATGAAGCTTCGCCTCATGGCAGTAGAGACTTGAATCAAGTGAGGGAATGACCCTCATGGGATCTAGAGGAAGTGCATTCCACACAGAGGGACTGGTATATGAAAGACCTGTGAGGTCAGCTGGCATGTTCAAAGAACAGCAAGAAGGGCAGTATTATGGGCAGAGGAAGGGAGCGGGAAGATGGTGGGCAAGGAAGTCAGGGAGGCAGTGAACACAAGACATATCCTGCCTCATTCCAAGTGGGAAGAGCATCACTTCTTTTCAGGAGAAGGGTTTAGTGTCTGCTTTGAACAAGATCAGGTGGGTATCCATTCTAACATTTACCCTGAATGTCTCTGCTCTATACATCTCAAATTTCCGGCTATTGGAATCTTCTGAGTATCAATTCTCTTTATCTGCTGAGCTTTTCTAGGAAGTCCAACTGGATGGATTATATTTATTCCTTGTTATACTGCCCTTGGTAAATGGCCAGAACAAACAGACCTATGCATTGTTCCTGTCCCAGGAAATAGGGCATAAATGTGTGCTTTGAAGCTAAATAAACTCAGTTCCAATCCCTTCTTTACCATTTACTATGAAGTTACCTGTGTCTAAACCTCTATTTCTCCATGTATCAGATGAGGGCAATACCTCATCAGATTGCTATGAACATTAAAGGAGATAATGCATATAAATTGCAAGCACAGTACCTAGAATGTGGACTCACTCATTAAATTGTGAGTGCCTGTGTATGTAATTTACATTTAGAATTGCTAAATGTAAAACTTAAATTATCTATGTTCTCAAAAATCAATCAGATGGTATGCTTAGTGAAACAACTTCAAAAGTAAGAATTTTCCTTATTAGTAGTATAAAGAGTTTCTCTGGAAAGTTTTCATCTGTGATACAAATGCACTAACTTTCCCCAAACAGTCCATTATCTTTTTTAAAATTTTTTAGCTACAAGTAATAAAGACCTAAAAGGAAAGACCTTAAACAACATAGGAATTTCTCTTGTGTAACACTGTCTAAAATCAGGCAGTCCAAAACTGGTACAGCAACTCCACAATTTTATTAATGTGCCATCCTTCTATCCTTTAGCTCCGTCATCCTTAGTTCATGAAATAAAGTCTCATTGCTGCAAAATGGCTGTTCAGTACCAGCCATCAGGTCCAAGTTCAAGATGGGAATGAGGGTACAATAGGCCAAAAGCCATATGAATCAATCTCCCATTTAAGAAGCATTCCTGGGATCTGCACCAAAAATCTTGACTTCTATCTCATTGGCCAGAATTACTTACCTCTCTTTAGAAGAGATGCTATGAAATACATGTTTTAGCTGGTTACATTGCAGTCCTCAAGACAATCAGGGTTCTGTTGGTAAGAAAAAAAAAAAAAAGAAAGTGAATATTGAGCAGGCAACCAGCAGATTTGGCCTCAACCTCCATACAAGGAATCCTCCTGCAATGCAGGAGAGCATGGTTCGATTACTAGGTCGGGAAGATCTGCTAGAAAAGGGATAGGCTACCCACTCTAGTCTTCTTCAGCTTTCCCTGTGGCTCAGCTGGTAAAGAATCTGCCCACAATGAGGGAGACCAGGGTTCAATCCCTGGGTTGGGAAGATCCCCTGGAGAAGGGAAAGGCTACCCACTCCAGTATTCTGGCATGGAGAATTCCATGGACTGTATGGGCCATGGGGTCACAAAGAGTTAGACACCCTGAGTGACTTTCACTTTTTCATACAATTGTCTTTTCATATGATATATGTACATAATGTTACAATTTTATGGTTAAGAGAGTGGTCTCAAGAATGTCTACAATTCCTTAAGAAAAGAGATACATTTTATGTCATCAAATCAGGTCATCATTTGCCTAATCCCTCAAATAGAAATTACTTTAGGTAATTCTCAAGAGATAAGAAAGCCTTCTTCAGCAATCAATGCAAAGAAGTAGAGGAAAATAACAGAATGGGAAAGACTAGAGATCTCTTCAAGAAAATTAGAGATACCAAGGGAACATTTCATGCAAAGATGGGCTCGATAAAGGACAGAAATGGTCTGGATCTAACAGAAGCAGAAGATATTAAGAACAGGTGGCAAGAATACACAGAAGAACTGTACAAAAAAGATCTTCATGACCCAGATAATCATGATGATGTGTTGACTAATCTAGAGCCAGACATCTTGGAATGTGAAGTCAAGTGGGCCTTAGAAAGCATCACTACAGACAAAGCTAGTGGAGGTGATGGAATTCCAGTTGAGCTGTTTCAAATCCTGAAAGATGATGCTGTGAAAGTGCTGCACTCAATTTGCCAGCAAATCTGGAAAACTCAGCAGTGGCCACAGGACTGGAAAAGGTCAGTTTTCATCCCAATTCCAAAGAAAGGCAATGCCAAAGAATGCTCAAACTACCGCACAATTGCACTCATCTCACATGCTAGTAAAGTAATGCTCAAAATTCTCCAAGCCAGACTTCAGCAATACGTGAACCGTGAACTCCCTGATGTTCAAGCTGGTTTTAGAAAAGGCAGAGGAACCAGAGATCAAATTGCCAACATCCGCTGGATCATGGAAAAAGCAAGAGAGTTCCAGAAAAACATCTATTTCTGCTTTATTGACTATGCCAAAGCCTTTGACTGTGTGGATCACAGTAAACTGTGGAAAATTCTGAAAGAGATGGGAATACCAGACCACCTGACCTGCCTCTTGAGAAATCTGTATGCAGGTCAGGAAGCAACAGTTAGAACTGGACATGGAACAACAGACTGGTTCCAAATAGGAAAAGGAGTACGTCAAGGCTGTATATTGTCACCCTGCTTATTTAACTTATATGCAGAGTACATCATGAGAAATGCTGGACTGGAAGAAACACAAGCTGGAATCAAGATTGCTGGGAGAAATATCAATAATCTCAGATATGCAGATGACACCACCCTTATGGCAGAAAGTGAGGAGGAGCTAAAAAGCCTCTTGTTGAAAGTGAGAGAGGAGAGTGAAAAAGTTGGCTTAAAGCTCAACATTCAGAAAACGAAGATCATGGCATCTGGCCCCATCACTTCATGGGAAATAGATGGGGAAACAGTAGAAACAGTGTCAGACTTTGTTTTTTTGGGCTCCAAAATCACTGCAGATGGTGACTGCAGCCATGAAATTAAAAGGCGCTTACTCCTTGGAAGAAAAGTTATGACCAACCTAGATAGTATATTCAAAAGCAGAGACATTACTTTGCCGACTAAGGTCCGTCTAGTCAAGGCTATGGTTTTTCCTGTGGTCATGTATGGATGTGAGAGTTGGACTGTGAAGAAGGCTGAGCGCAGAAGAATTGATGCTTTTGAACTGTGTTGTTGGAGAAGACTCTTGAGAGTCCCTTGGACTGCAAGGAGATCCAACCAGTCCATTCTGAGGGAGATCAACCCTGGGATTTCTTTGGAAGGAATGATGCTAAAGCTGAAGCTCCAGTACTTTGGCCACCTCATGCGAAGAGTTGAATCATTGGAAAAGACCCTGATGCTGGGAGGGATTGGGGGCAGGAGGAGAAGGGGACGACCGAGGATGAGATGGCTGGATGGCATCATGGACTCAATGGACGTGAGTCTGAGTGAACTCCGGGAGTTGGTGATGGACAGGGAGGCCTGGCGTACTGCGATTCATGTGGTCGCAAAGAGTCGGACACGACTGCGCGACTGAACTGAACTGAATTCTCAAAAGCCTAAAAAACTTCTGGAATTTACTAAAATAGATTTTTCCCAGTTTTCATCACCAGTTTATTCATATTTTTCCTGTCACACCTACTGAATGTATTTTACATATAATGTATTGGATTTATTTTTACCACAAGTTGCACCCCACTCTAGTACTCTTGCCTGGAGAATCCCATGGATGGAGGGGCCTGTAGGCTGCAATCCATGGGGTCGCTAAGAGTCGGACACTACTGAGCGACTTCACTTTCACTTTTCACTTTCATGCATTGGAGAAGGAAATGGCAACCCACTCCAGTGTTCTTGCCTGGAGAATCCAGGGACGGGGGAGCCTGGTGGGGTCACACAGAGTTGGACATGACAAGCGACTTAGCAGCAGCAGCAGCAGCAATACCATATTCTAGCTTCAATTTGATCTGAACATAAGAGATCGCTTGTCTCGGGTGGGAGTGTTGGTGAGAAAAGAGTAGGTTACACACACATCCAACATCGTAATACTTTTGGAAGAGTGTAAAATTCAGGAGCATTTTAATACTGACTTCTACAGTACTTAACTGGATATATATTAAATATCGTGTTACAATACAAGCAGATGTTTTTTATTTTGTCACTGGATATCATGAACAGAGTGAAATTTCTAAAGTTGATGGACTAAAGAATGTGAGTTTAAGAAAAGGAGCTAGGTACACCATGACCAAAATGACTTGTCAACCTCTGTGATGTGATACTTGGGCACAATTCTATACTTACACTTCAGGTAGCAGCTATACTGACCCAGTAAAAGGAGCTTTTTTATCTTTTTGCACCTTGTGGCACGTGAGATCTTAGTTTCTGAACCACAGATCAAACTCTGCATTGGGAGCACAGTTTCAGTCACTGGACCGCCAGGGAAGTTCCTAACAGGAGCTTAATTCAGCCATGAAGGATGAAGTTGCCAGAAAAGGCACCTCCCTTTGATATGCTGCTGTTACTAAGTCGCTTCAGTCATGTCTGACTCTGTACGAGCCCATGGATGGAAGCCCACAGATAGCCCTGTCCCTGGGATTCTCCAGGCAAGAACACTGGAGTGGGTTGCCATTTCCTTCTCCAATGCATGAAAGTGAAAAGTGAAAGGGAAGTCACTCAGTCATGTCCGACTCTTCGCGACCCCATGGACTGCAGCCCACCAGGCTCCTCCGTCCATGGGATTTTCCAGGCAAGAGTACTGGAGTGGGGTGCCATTGCTGTGCTCTAATGAGGGCTGAGGGCCATTCAGACCCACTCCTGAAGCCCAACCTAGGAGTTTTTACAAATGGTTAGTGAAAGTTGCTCAGTCATGTCTGACTCTTTGCGACCCCATGGACCATCCAGTCCATGGAATTCTCCGGGCCAGAATACTGGAGTGGGTAGCCTCCCCCTTCTCTAGGGGATCTTCCCAACCCAGGGATCAAACCCTGGTCTCCTGCATTGCAGGCAGATTCTTCACCAACTGAGCTATCAGGGAAGCCCTCTACAACTGGTGCTCTGGTGCCAATCCATCCATTCATTGACTCACTCATTCACTCACTCACTCATGCATTCATTCATTATTCCTTACTGCCTGGCACTGGGCTCTCTCAGATCACAGAGTGAAGCAGGCAGAGCCAGCCTCCCTGGAGCTTACTCCATGCTGCGTCAGGTATTTAGGATGGAGGGTGTTGAGGAGATAAACCAACAAGGGCAATAAGTAAGAAATGACTTGTAAACTGAATAATGAAGAGGTATCATCCAGGTTTGTAGAGGGGGTAAGTATAGGAAGAACAGTGATCCTGATGATTAAGGAGCATAGGAAAAACCTTACTGTAGCTTCTTGTTTATAATTAAATTGCTCAGAAACCTGTCCTCAAGTATCTACCATATACCAGGCACTGAGCTAGGTGCTAAAAACACAAATAAAACAAAACATGGGAAGATGATGCTTTTTTTGTCTCAGCTTCCACTAAGGCACCAGAGCCAAAACCAACAAAAGAAGTGGCAAAGACTCCCACATTTCAAGAGAAATTCTAGAACATCTACATAGGAATTGCGAAGAATGTGCTGGAAACTGATTTTGAAGCCCTTAGTCCTAAAGGGTATAAAAGGGCAGAGGTTTAAGGAGCTAAGAGAGAGACAATTTCTTTGGAGAAAACTGGAGGGCTGTCCTACTTCTGAACCTACCCACCCAGTCTGGGGGAAGAGAGGCAGAGAGGAAAGACAAGGGCATTCCTCTCATCTCAAGCCAGAGGCTAGAAGGTACTGCTCAGAAAGTGTGAAATAGGTTCCCTGGAGATTCCTGTCTGATTCCTGCCTGAGAAAGGCAAATAGCGAGAGACTTTCCCTGGGGGGAGACCCAGCCACGCAAGCAGGTAACTGCCTACCTACAGACCACAGGTCTATTTTCCTGCAACTTAGCATCCCGTTTTAAAGGAGCCTGGAGAAATGCAAATCACGCTACAGTGAGGTATCACCTCTCCCCAGTCACAGTGGCCATCATCAAAAAGGCTAAAAATGGTAAATGCCAGGGAGGGTATGGAGAAAAAGGAATCTTTCGACTCTGCTGGTGGGAATGTAAGTTAGCACAGCCACTATGGAAAACTGTACAGAGGTTCCTTAAAAAACTAAAAATAGAGTTACCATACGATCCTGCAATTGCACTCCTGGGCATATATTTGGAGAAAATAGGCTGCCTTGGTGGTTCAGACAGTAAAGAATCTGCCTACAATGTGGGAGACCAGAATTCGATCCCTGGGTTAGGAAGATCTCCTGGAGGAGGGCATGGCAACCAACTCCAATATTCTTGCCTGGAGAATCTCAATAGACAGAAATGCCTGGAGGGCTACAGTCCATGGCGTTGCAGAGTCGGAGACGACTTAACAACTAAGGTCAGAAACTGCGGGTTTCTCTTGTAGCTCAGTCGGTAAAGAATCTTCCTGCGATGCAGGAGACCCTGGTTCAATTCCTGGATCAGGAAGATCCCCTAGAGAAGGAAATGGCAACCCACTCCAGTATTCTTTCCTGGATAATCGTATGGAAAGAGGAGCCTCGAAGGCTATAGTCCATGAGGTCACAAAGTCAGAAACAACTTAGTGACTAAGCCACCACCACCATATATATATATACACACACACACGGTTGTTGTATACACAGTGGAATATTACTCAGCCACAAAAAGAATGAAATTATGCCATTTGCAGCAACGTGGATAGATCTAGATACTATCACACAAAATGAAGTAAGCCAGACAGAGAAATATTGTATTATGTCACTTATATGTAGGATCTATTTTTTTAAAAAAGGATACAAATGAACTTATTTACAAAACAGAAGTAGACTCACAGACATAGAAAACAACATATTTATGGTTACAAAGGGGACGAGGCAGGGAAAGGATAAATGAGGAGTTTGGGATTAACATATACACACTAGGATGTATAAACTCGGAAAAGGCCCTGGCACCCCACTGCAGCACTCTTGCCTGGAAAATCCCATGGACAGAGGAGCCTGGTGGGCTGCAGTCCATGGGGTGGCTAAGAGTCAGACACGACTGAGCAACTGCACTTTTACTTTCCACTTTCGTGCTTTGGAGAAGGAAATGGCAACCCACTCCAGTGTTCTTGCCTGGAGAATCCCAGGGACGGGGGAGCCTGGTGAGCTGCCGTCTGTGGGGTCGCACAGAGTCAGACACGACTGAAGTGACTTAGCAGCAGCAGCAATGTATAAACTAGATAATCAATAAGGACCTACAATGTAAAACAGGGAACTATACTCAGTATTTTGTAATAACCTATAAGGAAAAAGAACCTGAAAACAGAATAGATTATAATACATGTAACTCAATCACTGTGCTGTACACCTGAAACTAACATGAAATTGTAAATTAACTATGTGTGTGCTTCGTGGCTCAGTCGTGCGCAACTCTTTGCAACCTCATGGACTGTAGCCCGCCAGGCTCCACTGTCCGTGGGGATTCTCCAAGCAAGAACACTGGAGAGGGTTGCCATGCCCTTCTCCAGGGAATCTTCCTGACCCAGGGATTGAATTTTGGCATCCCACACTGCAGGCAAATTCTTTACCATCTGAGCCACCAGGAAACTCAAAATTAACTATACTTCAACAAAAAGTTTATTTTTCTTTTTTTGTTGTTGTTGAAATTAATTATAGTTCAACAAAAGAATAAAAATAAAATAAAGGAGGCTGACCAGCAGGGCTTCCTGCCCGGCACAAACAGGCCAGAGATTGGGGGACAGTGGGGAGGGGAGGAGAGAGCGTCCTTTAAGGAACTGCCAAGTGCAAGTAACTCAGCTCCATCCTTCCTACTCTTCTTCCTCAGCAACCCCCTCCAACCTGGAGGGGGACAGGCTGCCTGTGGGGAGAAGGGGAGAGGAGGAGAGGACTGAAGTAGAGAAATGAGAAGCTAACCTCATGGTCCATCAGCTTGAGGCTTCTCAGCCAGCTGCCCCCATGCTCCTGGAGAGAGGAAACTTTTAACAATGTTGAAAGTCATGACTGTCACACTGGACTATGCATTCTAGCATTGAACCAACACTCTCCTGCAACTGAAACGGACAGGAGAGTCCTCTAAATTACTGGGTCAAGATTTCATTCATGGAAACAGGCCCAAAGCAAGCCTTTAAATAGTTTTAAAGAGAGTGAGGAAAAAGAATAAAGTTGTTTCCATGGTCTAGTCAGCTCTGGCCTTTCAACATAACAATTGCACAAAGAGATATGATACACAGCCTTGCCTTCAGGAAGCACACAAAGCTTCAAAGGAAAAAGGGGTTTAAATCAATTATAACCCAACATGCTAAATTTAGATACAATTGTGGGGCATATGGAATAGAGAAAAAAGAAAGATAAATGGAAGTTTTTGATTTTTTGCAGATGTTGAAGTAGGGTTATCAGACAAAATACAGGCCCTCTGATGAAATGTGAATTTTAGATAAACAAAGAGTAAATTTGCTAGTATAACTTATGTGCTATGCAATATTTTTACTTGCTAAATCTGGTAAGGTTATGCTAAAGGGACAGAGATTGGCCCTGGGATCCCTCTTAATTGATGTAATCCATTCTCCTCATTGCTCTTGTCCATCCTGGACTCTGGGTTCTACACACATCCTGTCACACCTGGACTACAACATACCTGCCACTTATCTACTGTCATATTTATAACTACTTCATTGAGAAATTGTGAGGATTCCAAGGAAGTCATCTCAATATCGTCTCTGTGCTGTGATTTCTCAGTGGTTTCTCTCCAATGCCAACCTCTCTGCCTAAATTCTGAAATTATAATCCAACTACCTAATCAATTAGGTGACACGATGGTAAAGAATCTGCCTGCCAATGCAGGAGATGCAAGGGACAGCAGGCTCGATCCCTGGGTTGGGAAGATCCCCTGGAATAGGAAATGGCAACCTGCTCTAATAGTCTTGCCTGGAAAATCCCATAGACAGAGGAGCCTGGCAGTCTACAGTCCATGGGGTCACAAAGAGTCAGACACTACTGAGCAACTAAGCACACATAACTACTCAATCCTTCCATGTGGATGGATAGCAGGCTATCAAATTCAGCACTTCCCACACAGAGACGGCAACTCCCAAATTTCTTTCCCAAACTGGTCCTTCTTAAGACTTCTCCCATTTCAGTTTATGGTTCTCAGTTGATCAGTCCCCAAAGACCGAGGCATCATCCTTGGATCAACTCTTTTTCCTTATTCTCCACATCTTATCCATTGCCAAGTCTTACCTCTAAAGATATTCCAGATCCGGTGCTCCTAACAATGCCCACTGGAGGCCTCTTTGGTCAAGTCTCCCCGTCTCCTCTATGTCAACAGCCTCTCTGCTTCCCCTCTTGCTCACTCTACTCCACCCTGTACCACAGCTGTGGAATCTTTTACAAACAAAAATTGGACTAGGTCATTCCTCTGCCTCCAAACCCCTCAGCCTTCTTCTCTTTGCCCATAAAGAAAATCCATACCCTTTGTCACATATCCTCAGGGTCCAGCATTCTCTATCCTTTCTGGCTCCTCTCATCTTACTTATCCTCCTCTTCATTCAGTGCATTTCAACCCCACTGGCCTTCTCTACCCATCAGAGAGGCAAGGTCACCCACCAGCTGCTCCCTCCTATGGGGCACTCTCCCTGGACTGATACATGACTGGCTACTCACCACTATTCAGATCTCAGCTCAAGCATCTTCTTCAAGAATCCCCCTGATGACCATTTCTAAGGCACCAGCCATCACCCCCATCATGTCTTTCCTCATTCTTCTGCTTTCTTTCCTTTGCAGCTGGTTATCACTAGCTGAAATTATCTTATGTATTTTCTTCCCAAGTAGAAATCAGAATCCTTGCTAAAGTCTTGATAACTAATATCTATTCCCTCTCCCTCCACCCAACAGACTTGTCATTCTGTCATAGGAGAAGATAATTTTAGTTTGACAGGATTTGTTCTTTACAAAGCCATGTGGTTTACTATTGCTCTTATTAAAATATTTATAAGATAGTTTCACAATTATTTTATTCCACCCTCTTTCCAGTTAGGGAGGTTATATTTATCAGTCTAAAGACATCTAGATTATTCTTTTCATAAACGTGTGACATTATTTTTGTTAATGTCCAAACTTCTCCTCTGCAGATTCTTTAACATGGAACCAATGCTTACTCAGTACTTTAAACTGTAAATAACCAAACTTGTAAATACATATGACTCAGATTTTTCCTTACTTTAGATTCAATTTATACCTCCAAAGTAAAACCACACAGTACTATTCCAATACAGAAACATAGATGGATAGACAAGTTGATAGGGTTCTTTTTTAATACTTCCGTCCTATAGGTATCATTTATAATATTACCTAATAAATTGGGACTTTCTTGATGGTCCAGTGGTTAAGACTCTGCTTTCTGATGCAGGGTGCCTGGGTTTGATCCCTGGTTGGGGAACTAAGATCCCACATGCCACATGGCCAAAAATTAAGAAATAAACAGAAATTAAATAATTGTTAAAGGACTTCTCTGATAGCTCAGTTGGTAAAGAAACCATCTGCAAGGAGACGCTGGTTCAATTCCTGGGTCGGGAAGATCTGCTAGAGAAGGGATAGGCTACCCTTTCCAGTACTTCCCTCATGGCTCAGCAGGTAAAGAATCTGCCTGCAATGTGGAGACCTGGGTTCAGTTCCTGGGTTGGGAAGATCCCCTAGAGAAGGGAATGACTACCCACTCCAGTATTCTGGCCTGGAGAATTCCATGCAATTTACCTAATAAGTAAAAATACTTTTGTTTATATATCTCATTACTAAGATATTTAGTCTTTCAATTTTCCTATAGGAACTTTGCTTTAGTTTTCTCCTTTTACCTACTAACTTCCATCATTCTGCATGTTTCTGCTGGTAAACCACCCCACTTTCATTCCTGTAAGATTCTCATTTATATTCCATGTACTAGAAAGTATTTTGCTTAGTCAATTTGTTTTCATTTTCCATTCTTCTATTTCCAAGTATGGAAATTACTCTTTTGTTCTTAATAAAGCATATGCAAATATGTCCAGTCTTCTTGCTCTGGCTTCAATTTTTATTTCTTTTTCAGTCTATAGTAATCCAATTTGCATATCCTAAAAATGCATTTTAATTATTTGCTCATCAATCTTAATCTGTTTAGTATAAAATATCTTTAGATAGAAAAAAAAAATCCTTGTTTCCAACAATCAGCAGCAGCAAAAACAGCTTATTATTTAGGGAACTACAGCCTCATAGTAGGAATCATTTAACCCCAAATGGATGCTGGACCCTTCACTTCTTCCCTAAATCAATCTGTCTTAGTTGGTTCAGGCTGCTATCACAAAAACACCATAGATGGGGTGCTTAAACAACAAAAACTTGTTTCTCACAGTTATGGATGCTGGAAGTTCAAGGCCACGGTACCAGAAGATCCCATATCTCTAAGTGCCCTCTTCCTGCTTTGCAGATGGCTGCCTTCTCACTGTGTCTTCAAATGGTGGAAAGAAAGAGGAAGCTCTCTGGGGTCTGTTTAAAGGGCACTAATCCCATCCAAGAGGGCCTCATCCTCATCCTCCACTTAATCATCTCTTAAAGGACCCTCTTTCTAATGCCATCACATTGAGGCTTAGGATTTCAGCACATGAACTTGGAGAGGAAAGCAAACATTCAGTCCATCACAAGCCTAAACAAGAAGCACTTGGCAGCTATGGCTTCGCAGTCTGGAGCAAACTTCCAGTCACTAAGATTCTAGGTCATTCTGGGCTCAGCAGCTTGGGGCCTGCTTCGGAATTCTATTCTGACTCCTTCCTTGTCTCTTTCTAGACTGATATCATGCCTCGTGTTTTTCAGGCTCTACTCCGGCATGGGAGCTCTGCCCAAGACTCCAGCTGGCTGGCTGTGGCTGATGATCTCCCTACCGATGCTTCCAGTTGCTACCAACCCCACTCATTCTCTCCTCTCTCTTCTGTTAGAACTTCTGTTTATGTGTTGATCCTCTCCATTCTCTGTCTCCTCTCTCCACTGCACCACCCCTAATCCTTGGGAATAACTGCCACCATCACCTTTGGCTGGACTCTAATGCCAAAGAAGAGAAGAGCCATCAATCAGCTGGAACCACTCACTTCCAGTCTGCCTATGAGAGAGAAATTTTCTATTTTGTTTAGGCAATTGAAGTTTTGGGGCCTCTGTGTCACAGAAACTTGAGCATGGCCCCTAAATTACCCAATCTCTTAATCCTAAATAAGAATTCAAAGCTATGGATAAGTAGATATTTTAGCAAAGCCACAACTAGAATAAACAGCCAAAAAGGACTTCAAAAATGAAAGAAAATACAGGATGCAAAATTAAGCTAAATAATGACAATAACAGCAACAATAAACATCACACCAGAAATAAAAATGTTGCACCCCTAAAACAAGAACAGACACCTCTGCAAAAAAAAAAATAACAAGAAAACAAGAGTTCTTAGAAATTCTAGCTCCAGTATCATTATCCACACTTGACAAAGAAAAGAATAAAGGAAGAGAATAACAGCAACAAAAATACAGTTCTTAGAAATTAAAAATGTTAACCAAAATAAAAATTTCAATAGAAATGTTGCAAGTGAAAATGAGATTTCCTAGAAGTAGAACAAATACAGAGACAGAAAATAGGAGAGAAATCGTGGGATGATTTGAGAGAATACAACTGAAACACATACATTACCATAATAAAATAGATAGCCAGTGGGAATTTGTTCTATGATGGAGGAAGCTCAAATTTGGTGCTCTGTGACAACATAAAGGAGAGGGATGGGGTGGGAAATGAGAGGGAGATTCAAGAGAGAGAGGGCATAGGTATATTTATGGCTGATTCATATTGATATATGGCAGAAATCAACACAATATTATAAAGCAACTATCCTTCAATTAAAAATAAAAATTTAAAAAGAAAACAAAAGCAAAATAAAACAACAAAAATAAAATTAATGAAATAAATTTTAAAAAAGAAAATAGGAGAGATGAAATTTCGACTCAAAAGATTAGGCATCTTGTTCAAAATAGTTTTACAAAGAGGGAGATAAACAACAAGGTCCTACTGAATAGCACAAAGAACTGTATCCAATATCCTGTGATAATAATGGAAAATAATCTAAAAAAGAATGTATATATATATATATAATACAATACATATATACATATATATACATACAATATATTATATAATATATATGTATATATAGCTTCCCTCGTGGTTCAGTGGTAAAGAATCCACCTGCCAATGCAGAAGATGCAGGAGACATGGGTTTGATCCCCGGATTGGGAAGACCCCCTGGAGGAGAAAATGGCAACCCATTCCAAAGTTCTTGTCTGGAGAATCCCATGGACACAGGAGCCTGGAGGGCTACAGTCCATAAGGTCGCAAAGAGTTGGCTAGGACTGAGTGACTGAGCACATATGCATGCAATGTGTAACTGAATCACTTTGCCATACAGTAGAAATTAACACAGCATCATAAGTCAACTATACTACAACAAAGAAAATATGGATTAAAGTGAGAGAACAGAGAAGATAAAGGGGACAAATTATCAAACAATAATACAGAATTGAAGCCTTTAAGTAGAAATTCTGAAATGGCATGAGGAACCTTTTCTCTACTCTATATGTAATCTCTATCTGAGCTTCTGGGAGAACAAAGTGTTTGCTATTAATAAAATGTGCTGATTAAGTAGCCTAGGTCCCAGTGGGCAGAAGTATTGGGGGAAACCAGCAGTCCAAACAGACCAAGCAGGACCAATACACAGACTGACGTGAGAGCTACAAAACCATTGAGCAGTAGATCCTTACCACGTAGCATCATCAGTAATAGGAGAAGTGGGGACCTAGCCCTGTTTTCATAGTTAGAAGAGGCAGAATCAAGTTAGAACATCAGTGATAACCCCTGAAAGGCCAGCAGGTTGTTGAGGGGTATCTACTTCTTTGTACTCGAAGCATCCCAGTTCCCCCAAGACCTGGCACATAATGGGAAGTCAACAGACATCGATTGGAAGAAGGAACGAATGAGTGACTAAGGAAACAAAGAACTCTCCTGGAATGGGTATTATGGGGAGGCGGGGTGCTGTTTGGAAGGAGGATCAGGTCATGTGGGTTAAAGATGTTTGTGCTCTTACAATTCAGTGGGTAGGTGGAAAGGCTGGACAGAGGACAGGGGCAGAGTCAGAGCACCATGAGGGAGTAAACCCAAGCCCAGGAGGGCAACCTCCAGACTGAACAGGGAAAACCCTGGCGAAATGGCAAACTAGGTCAGTAAGTATCAATGGAGAACTTCAACAGCCCACACATGGACTGGCGGACCGCCTTCTCTAGAGCAGGGGTAAATGAGGTTTGGGATAAGAAGCAGTCATTTCAGAGCCCACAAGGAAAGGAAAGATACCGGGCTGTTCACTGAACTGGTAAGAGAAATGGGTACTGAGTAGCTCTGCACAACAGCAATCACAAGACAATTAAATTCAGTGTTCTGAAGACAGGAACAAACCAATCCCTCCCACCAGAAAACACAGCACTGACAGTGAAGAAAGCAGCCTTGGGGGAAAAAAGAGCAAATGACTTGCAGAAAATCTCTACCTTTTCCAAAGCACCTTATTAAAAACACAAGACAAATGAGATACATCAAAGTCCAAAATATCATATTTTTTCAACAAAAATCCTACATGAATAGGTGGCAGAGTGGTTTTTTTTTTGTTTGTCTTTTTCTGGAAGATAACAGAAAAGAGGCGGAGTGGGGAAACAGAAAAGAATAATAAAAGGGAAAAAGGAAGGAAGGGAGTTTTTTGGTTTTTTGGATTTTTTTTGTTAGGTACTCATTTAGGTTAATTACTCCTCTTTGGGGCATATAAATTACACAGAGAAATTAAGTTAATAATGAAACTAGCTAGCATGTCTTGAGAACCACATGAAATGGGCCTGGAACTAGATACTGAAACGTGTTCCCTTCCCCTAATTAGATTTAAGTTGTGAGACATGTTGGATTTGGATTTAATTCCAATGGCAATAGGAAACAGTTGAAAGGTCTCAAGCAAGAAGTAACATGATCTGATTTTTTCTGTAATAAGAAACATCTTTTCTTAGTGTTCTCCTTTTTAAATTGCTTTAAGTGATAGCTGGCCGTTTAAAGCAGAACTAAGAACAAGCTATTGTGGAGTTTATAATATATTACAGTGTGATGTAAAATGTTCGACAAAAATAAAGGATGACTAGAGGCAGGGTGGGGGAGGGAAGGATGGAAGTTACTGCTACATGGTTCTTATCCTAAGTGCCAAATGCTAGGATCCTATTTGAAGGTTTGGGCTTCCCAGGTGGTGCTAGTGGTAAAGAACCTGCCTGCCAATACAGGAGACGTGAAAGACGTGAGTTCAGTCCCTGGGTCAGGAAGATCCCCTGGAGGAGGGCACAGCAACCCATTCCAGTACTCTTGGCTGGAGAATCCCAAGGACAGAGGAGCCTGGCAAGCTACCGTCCATGGGTTGCAAAGAGTCAGACACGACTGAAGCAACTTAGCAGGCAGGCATATGAAGGTTTGAACTGTGATAAATTAAAGATGTATCTTTTTGATCCTAGAGCAAAAATTAATAACTATATAAAAAGTAATAATAATAAAACGGAATATAACTAATAATCAAAAAATGCAGGGGAGGGAGGGAGAGTGAGAGAAACAATCAGCAAAATCGATTTAAAGGAAGGAATGAAAGAGGGAAGAGAAACAAGGGAGAAGTTGAGACAATGTCATTGCTAGACAGGGTGGGGGCTCTCTTAACAAGCCTGAGTCCCTTTGCTACTCCTGAGCTCTTCATACTGCATTTGCAGCTCGCCTGTTTGCCAGTAAGAGAATTTCTTCCAGGCTGGAGTTATATTAAACACTTAAGTTTTTAAATTAAAACAATAGTAAAGTGCCCTGACATTTTGTTCCTAGAGCATGCGGAGTAATATTTTCAGAGTTACTCTGGCAACCACAGAGGCAAGAGTGGGCAGGAAGAAAGGAGCAGAAGGGCTGGCATGAGTGGCGGGGAGGAAGAAGGAGCACCTCGCTGTGGCGTGCTGGCTCGGGTCCTACCAGGATGGGGCCAGAGTCCAGCTACTGCCCAGAAAATGGCCTGGATCCCTGGCCTGAGTCATCATCCCGTGACGGGAGAAATGTTGACAGATTATTTTCTCAAGAAACTCGCAATAAACCAAGGGATGCACGAATTAAGAGCCAGTTCTAAAAAAGAAATGTTTACATAGGGCTAAACGTCAGCCTAGGAAGGGCAGCTGTTGGTTGAACCACTGTTTGTATACAATAGGTACAGGCATGGCCACGTCCACAGATACTGATGTGCTGTTGAGGACGTGATTTTGCCAGTGGGACCAGGGTCTGGGGCAGAGACGGAGCTGGGTTCCATTATCTCTGCTGCCTCTGTGTTTCTGAAACATGGTTCCATCAGTATTTCGTCAGCCACTACGGTGGACCAACTGGGAACAGCACTGAACCAAGGGCTTTGGAAATACCTAAAAATATTGTGTTTTAAAAGAACAAAAGTAATCAAACAAACAAAACCTCTACCCTACCCTGGCCAAGATACAATGCAAATAAGGCAAATAAACTCATGCTTATATGACCCACACATTTTAACTCCTGAATCTTAAAAAAATAAAAATAAAAAAAAAGTAGTGTTAGGAAAGAAAGAAAACCCAAAACTCCTGATGGAAGTCAACACATCTTAACATTGGGTTGACCATAAAAGCCATTTGAATTTTTCCATAACATATTATGGAAAAACCTAATGAACTTTTTGGCCAACCCAATAGTTCACAGTGCTGGCTTGGCTCCATGTGGCCCTGGATTTGAATTTCAACTTTTACTTACTTTGTTATAGATCCTTGCCGAGTACCTATACTTACTGACTTGATTCTGCAAATGTGGAAAGGAGAGGGACATTCTTACCTCATGAGTTTCTTTAGTCATCCGTTGGGAACCATTCAATGGGATGCCTGGCTCTAACCAATTATCCTGGGATTTACTAGGTCCCAACAACTTTAACAAATACCTCATCCAGAGGGCAGAGAACATGGCCTGGGTAGGGTGAGCCAACATCTACTCCAGAGAATTCTCCAAAATTGGGAGGAAAAGTAGTGCATCCAGGGAGTAGTTACTGCTGAAGGAAGCTGCCTGGTTTCCCCTAGGGGCCCTGCTGTCACTCAGGACCTCCTCTCACCACCTTCATTCTGAATTGTGCTGTGACTCAAGAGGCACAGAACTAGTCACACCTTCCTGCCTTGGGTGTGGATTAGCTGAGAAATAGAAGCTGTGGTGGGCCTTTAAGAGAATGGTCCAGGGCCCAGCTGTAGGAGACTGGGCGAAAGAAAAGTGGGGGGACAGGCAATGAGATGAGGAAGCTTGTCAGTGCCTCTGTAAAGCAGCAAAATCCACTTAGGCTGAAGTTGTTTCACCTCTCTGTTGGGTTAGTCACTCAGTTCAAAGTGTTTTTAAGATAGTGTTCTATTTATACACCCAACAGCTAAGTATGGACCTCTATGACTCCACAAATATTCAAAATTACTCCACAGAGACTAAAATGAAAGCATGACTGATAAACGAAACCAGACCAGATTACCTCGACTTTCAGATGATTGTATCTAGAAAGTAGACAATATTAACATTTAAATGACTTTTAATCACAGTCAGAACCAGAGAAAAAGTTTCCATTTGTCAATCCCTTTTTCAAAAAAGAAAAAAGCCTCAGATATCTTGTAAGTGTTAATGTAAGAAGTGATTTTGAATACAAATAATCTCATTTTCCAAATTGGTCAAATTGGTTATAAGAACAGCTAGAGTCAAACTAGCTTCCTTGAGTGCCGAATGATTCTCCTTGACTAATGGAATTGTCACATTGTCTGGGGGCAGACGTGCTATCTCTTCTAGAACAGCGGCTTTGTGGAAAGAGAACTGGAGGCCTGAGTTCTGGTCTCCTGCTTTGGACAAGTCAGTTAGAATGTGTTAAGCCTTCACCACCGCACAATTCAGAGTAAGCAAGGGAAGAAGAGGAGGTTGGTTCTTTCCTTCAAGTGACTTAGCATCTAGTCGGTGTCACGAAATTAAAACCAAAGGTCCAGAGGCACCCAGTAAGACCGTTTGTGATGAGGTTCCACACTGACAGATGATTTGGAGAAATGGCAGGCATGAAATTTAAATGAGCAGGTTTCCAGCCTGGGTGAGTGGATGGTCCTTGGTCCCAAAGATGGAGATAGTTGTCAGGTGACCTGGGCAGGGCCTTTCACAGAGATTTACTGGACAAATGAGGGTGGGAATAATTTCCCTCCTGTTTTATAGGACTGTTGTCAGATGATGTGAGAAATTGTTTTAAAAATAATTTTAGGGACTTCCCTGCTGGCCCAGCAGCTAAGACTCTGTGCTCCCAATGCAGCGGGCCAGGGTTCGATCCCTGGTCCCAGAACTAGATCCCACATGCTGCAACTAAGTGTTCACAACCACAGTGCCACAGCTAAGACCCAGTGCAGCCAAATAAATAAATATTTTAAAAATAATAATGGGAAGTTAAAACACATATCTGACATAGAATCAGACAGTTTTATTTGGTATGCTGATGAACAGGCTGCTGTCCTTTTGGTTGTAACTTCATTTCTCTATGCTTCATTTCAGACACACATTTTTTTTCTGACTCTAGATGACACCATTTTGGGGAACACGAACAATATATGCCAACACTTCAACCACAGCGCCACTGCTAATGTGCTGAGACTCTTCTCTGGGCAGTGGCAACAATAATTATGTGTGAAGCCCTTTCTATTTGTAGCCTTATCACTTTCCTGTGGATTCCTAATCTCAACAAGGTCTTCTCTAGCCCCCTGTGGACAAAGTCAAGTTGCTCAGCCTAATTCTGCTACTTACCCGCAGGATAAAGCCAGCCACTCAATGGATGCTGATTGCCATTTGTGGCATTACTCCCTTCCCTGACTATGTGGCTAGAGAGCGAGCATCCTGTTTACCTCACAGACCTATTTTGCATAGACAAACTGACTTCCAACCACTAGACTGTTAACGCTATGTTAAAGAGCCTCTGGGCTTGTACTCACAGAAGCTGGCAGTGTGGGGAAAAGAAAAAGACACGTAAAGACAGCAGAGAGAGACAGTAGTGAATAATTGAAGTAAACAACAATACAGATGAACCTAGTTCCAGGGCAGGAATAGAGACATAGACATAGAGAAACAGACATGTGGACACAGTGTGTTTGGGGGACGGGGGATGAGTTGGGAGATCAGAGCTGACATGTGTGCTGCTACGTGGGAAACAGCTAGTAGGAACCTGTGGTATGGTGCACGGAGCCCAGCTCAGTGCTCTGTGATGACCTAGAGGGGTGGGATGGGGGATGGGCCCATAGGAGGCAGGGGATATATGTATACATATAGCTGATTCATTTCATCATACATTCAGAAACTAACACAATATTGTAAAGCAATTATACTCCAATTTTAAAAAATAGAGAAAAAGAAGAACCAAGCCTTCCCTGCTGCCTCCTGTATTTTGGTATCTCAACCCTCAGTAGTTCTTCTGTCCCAATCTCCCTTTCCTGTTATTGACATGAAGCCTGGAAAGAGGGAGGCAGTGGAGAGAGGGAATGCAAAGACATAAAGGTACCATGCTACGAGGCTTTAGGGAAACTAAGGAGAGCATGGCACGCCCCTAGCACCCTCCTGCTCATCCTGCGTTTGCTCTTTGCCTGTATCATTTCCAGTTAAGTTTCATCTTTTGCTCAGCAGCTTGCCCTTAGAACATGATTTCTCTAACCCCTTCAGTGCTGTGGAGTTCAGGAGGGGATTCAAAAACTAAGTCACTTTCACATTTTCCTCTGTTCTCTTCGTGTTGAAGGAGTCCCAGACCACTGTAGAGTTTAAAACCCAGTATGTATGCTGTGGCTTCAAAGAAGCTGAGACTCACTGCTTGAGGGGTTAAAAAAAAAGTCTAGCTCAACCTTGCCTTGAAAAAAGAACTAAAGTCAAAGAAAAGACAGACATAGTTGCTTGACAAAATGGATGGGCTAGAAATTCCAGGATTGTCATAGCAGTTCATAATATTTGCACTACAATCTTCCATTTTCCCGAATTTTTAGTCCTCTGATTTTATGGCAAATCATTTACTATCTGAGACATTTATTACCATCAGGCTACAGTGTTTAGTTCCCAAGAATGCTATGCAGATTAACAATGCATGGTCACGTGTTTTCCCGAGAGGAATGACCTAAAGTGAACTAACAAAAAATTAATTATATCATGCTTAACCAATATTGGGTGCTGCACACAAACTGGTATTACTAACACCAGTAATTATTGCTTTACATATGTCTTAAATACATCCAAAAAATCTACATAACTTTTTATATCAACTTAAATAATGATTGTTAAATTGCCGTGAGGATCCTAAAGCATTAAGAACTGCACAAAGAAAAATTCAGTGCATTTTTCTAAATTTCAAAAATTCACTAGCATTCTTAAAATTCATTTTCCAACCTTTTCATAAAATTGAAAGCCAGCACATGGTATGGGAAGGGAGAATTAACTTGAACTGTAAACCAGGTAAAAATAAAGACAACCTTCCAAAGAATGGAGCAACAATGCCCTTTATAACAATATGTAATTATGGCTTGGCTAGGAGATAAAAAGCCTATCCAAGGCCACATGTTCTAATAGATTTGGGTTTCTCTACACAGACCACTTTTTAGCAATAAGCCAGAAGTAGAGAAGTGTGTGTGTGTGTGTGTGTGTGTGTGTGTGTGTAACATTTACTCATTCATTCACTTAATTAATGTTGATTGAGCATCTAGTTTCTAACAAGCACTGGGGATAAGATAATGATAAAAAAGACAAAGATCCCTGCTTTTGTAATATTTACATGCTAGAGAACTATACATAAGCAAATGTACAAGTCACCTAATTACTTATATAGACTCAAAGCTATATGTGTACATTGACATACATTCTAATAAGATATTTATTCCTTCCTATTTGCAGCAATAGTTTAATAGTACAATCATTATAATCCACGTTCCTAATTGTTTTCTGCTTCTATGACTCTTTCAACCTCTCCTAGGTGGGTACCTGAATAAAATGCTGAAAACATCAACCAAATCAGAAAAATAGCTCTCATATGCTGGCCCTTGAGTTAAACCAAGACAATATTCAAAAGTGAATTTGTGGTTTTAGTTTCAGGATGGAAAACAAATGGAATGGAATAACTACTGTCCTTCTCTCCCAAATCCCACTCCCTGGAGAGCAAAAGAAAGAGACAAAAGTGGAACAAATTCAAAATAGTACAATAAATGGGGAAAGTTAGCTATCAGTGAAGTAGAACTGTTGACAAATTCTGGAATATGGAATATTCGAACAGAAAAAAAGAGAGAGAGAGAGAGAGCAGAGGAAGCTACAGTCTAGAACTTGCATTAAGGAAGACTGATGTGGATGCCAGGCAGACAGCTCCAACAAGTCTCTAAAATCAAAGGTTGATGGGGCAGGGGTGACACCTCCTAGATGGTGGAATAGGGGACTCCAGTCACTGTCCCCCCAAAAGATCAACAATTAGACAGCCATCCACAAATGAAAACACCTCCGAGAGAGCTCTGGAGTCCACTTAAGGAACCTCAGCAAGCAACACAAAGGAACAAAAAGCCTGAGAGTAACCACACAAGAAGAGAAGGAAGAAGCTACATTTTACTGCATCATGTCATCCTCCAAGCCAGCATTGCTTGTGCCAAGAGGGAGCTCCCAGTTACAAAGAGTTCCCCTAACCGACAAAGGGAGACTAGGGTGAGCAACTAGCTTCCCCAGCTTTTAGGGGCACAGCCCAAACATCTCACTTTGAGTTCACCCCACCCAGACTGCCCAGATGAGATGCAGAGAGATGGCTAGGAACAAGGAAGAAGAGCAGTACCAGGATCAATTCCAAAGAAAAAGCAACCAGAGTTCCCAGTTATCTGCTCTGCAGAGGACCCCAGCAGCTTCTGCCTTCGGGGAAACCAGCAACCAGCCGCAGATTTCCCTGGTTTGGGACTATAGGTATTCATACCCACTAATGTCAGCTGTCTGAGTCCCTCTGTGCCCACCCCTAAACCCACCCCAGCCTCCACGAAGACCATGTGCACCAGCAGCCAGCTCGGGCCTGTGGAAGGGCAAGATGCCAGCCGAGAGCCCCTGCCGCCCCACTTCCTCCACTGCGCACTAGCACACCTGACACTTGGCACAATCTCCAAGGCCATGTGTGCACTGATGCCAGATTTTACCACAGAAATGTACTCTGATAGCCAAGGCCTACAAAGCATGTAGGATTTGACTCTTTCTCCTGTCATTAGCCTATACCACTGGGCTCATCTCTAACTAGCTCCGCCCTCTGCACCCCTACACACGTCAAGCCCACTCTGCTATGTACATGCTGGTGGGGAGAGTGTGCAGCCAGAGGGGGGCACAAGGATAGCCAGGGCCCTGCAACTTCCATAGGCCCAGATCCAGGCCTGCGTCCTGTCACTGGACTTACCTGCAGACAGCCCCTCAGGCTGTATACCTACATGCTCCTAACTTGCCTCCTGACACTAGCCTGCACCGCTGAACACCCATGATGAGAACCAGCATTCACAGACAGGATATCAATATGAAAACATTGGATTTGAACTATACTTTAGATGAAATGAACCTAACACGCATACAGATCATTCCATCTAACAGTAGCAGAAGACATATCCATCCCGGGTACCCACAGACCATTCTCTAGGATAGAGCATATGATAGGTCACAAGACAAGATTTGGCAAATTTAAGAAGACTGAAATGACAAGTATCATTTCCAACCAAACACAATGGTACAAAACTGGAAATCAATCATAGAAGGAAAACTGGAAATTTTTCAAATTTTGGAGATTAAACAACACTCTCCCAAACAACTAATGGGTCAAAGATGAAAGTTAAAAAAAAATCTTGAAATAAACAATAATGGAAACATAACATACCAAAACTTATGGGATACAGCAAAAGCGGTGCTAGGAAGGAGTTGTATAATGATAAATGCCTATACTAAGAAAAAAGAAAAACTCCAACAATTCAATGAACTAAACAAACAAGAACAAACCAAGCACAAAGGTAGCAAAGGAACCCAAAACCTAGTAGCTCAATTAAACAACCACCATGTAATTTACATCTCACAGTCTTGTGGGCCAGGAATTCCAGCAGGGCTCTGTCAGACAGTCTCCTGTTCCACCTGGCAATGACTAAGGCCTCTTGGAGGTCCTCAGTTGGCAGGTGGCCTGATCTGAGATAGCTTCCATCATCTGTCCAGTGCTTTGGTGACAGAGGCTAGAAAGTTCACCTGGGACTCTGGATTGAACCCCCAGCACACAGCCTGTCCAGTATGATGGATTCAGGGTCACTGGACTTCTTATGTGACAGCTTAGGACTCCTTGAGATTGCCATTCACACTTGAGACAAAGTGATCATAGACTGAGATTCATGCCTGGAATTTAACCAAAAAAGGACCCAAAACCAGGGCAAGATCAGGAGCTGAACCACAGAACCAAAAGGGATAGAGGTGAGTGGATTTTTATTGTGCTAAAATATATACAACATAAAATCTGCCATTTTAACCATTTTTAAGCGTGTGGTTCACTGGCAGTACATACATTCACAGTGTTGTGCAACAGTCACCACCAATCATCAGAACGTTTTCATCTTCCTAAACATTTAAGTTTAGGGAATGTATCCATTGAACACTATCTCCCCATTCCAGCTCCTCCCCCAGCCCCTGGAAACCACCATTCAGCTTTCTGTCTGGATGAATTTGACTATTCTGGGTGCCTCATAAAAGTAGAATCATACAATACTTGTACTTTTGTGTCTGGCTTATTTCACTAGCATAATGTTCTCAAGGTTCATGCGTGAGTAGCCTGTGTCAAAATTTCCTTCCTTTTTAAAGATGAATAATATTCCATTGTATATATACCACAATTATTTAACCATGCATCCATCAATGGACACCTGGGTTGCTTCTACCTTTTGGCTTAAGATATTAAGAGATTAAATTCTTAAAGAGATGGGGATACCAGACCACCTTACCTGCCTCCTGAGAATCTGTATGCAGGTCAAGAAGCAACAGTTAGAATTGGACATGGAACAACAGACTGGTTCCAAATTGGCAAAGGAGTATGTCAAGGATATATATTGTCACCCTGCTTATTTCACTTCTATGCAGAGTATATTATCCGAAATGCCAGCCTGGATGAAGCACACACTGGAATCAAGATTGCCAGGAGAAATATCAATAACATCAGATATGCAGATGACACCACCCTTATGGCAGAAATTGAAGAAGAACTAAAGAGCCTCTTGATGAAAGTGAAAGAAGAGAGTGAAAAAATTGGCTTAAAACTCAGTATTCAAAAAACAAAGATCATGGCATCCAGTTCCATCACTTCATAGCAAATAGATGGGGAGACAATGGAAACAGTGACAGACTTTATTTTGGGGGGCTCCAAAATTACTGTAGATGGCGACTGCAGCCATGAAATTAACAGACACTTGCTCCTTGGAAGAAAAGCTATAACCAACCTAGACAGCATATTAAAAAGCAGAGATATTATTTTGCTGACAAAGGTCCATCTAGTCAAAGTTATGATTTTTCCATAGTCATGTATGGATGTGAGTGCTGACCATAAAGAAGGCTGAGTGCCAAAGAATGGATGTTTTTGAAATGTAGTGTTGAGAAGATTCTTGAGAGTCCCTTGGGACTGAGGAATCAAAAAGTTAGAAATCCAAGGTGAGAAACTTTAAAACATAAATCACAGATTATCTAGAAGAGTGCCTATCAAGTGTAAACATACACACACACACACACACACACACACACACACACACTGCCTTTCACACATGCCCAACAAGGGCTCCCATGGGCAGCCTACAGTTGTTAAAGTGAGCAAGGAAGAGTGAGCAATCTGTTCTCATATGTGAACACATTTAAAATATTTCTCTCAACTCCCTTTGTGACCAAAGGTATAGATTTAAAAATCATCTGGCTGAACCATTTACAATAGCCAAGACATGGAAGCAACCTATATGTCCATTGACAGATGAATGTTTAAGGAAGATGTCATACATATATACAATGGAATATTACTCAGCCACTAAAAAATAATAAAATAATGCCATTTGCAGCAACATGAATGGACCTAGAGACTGTCATAATGAGTGAAGTAAGTCAGGCAGAGAATGAGAAATATCATATGATATATGATACAAATGAACTTGTTTACCAAAGAGAAACAGACTCACAGACTTGATGTCCTCCTTTTCCTATTTGGAACCAGTCTGTTGTTCCATGTCCAGTCCTAACTGTTGCTTCCTGACCTGCATACAGATTTCTCAAGAGGCAGGTCAGGTGGTCTGGTATACCCATCTCTTTTAGAATTTCCCACAGTTTATTGTGATCCACACAGTCAAAGGCTTTAGCATAGTCAATAAAGCAGAAATAGAGGTTTTTCTGGAACTTTCTTGCTTTTTCAGTGATCCAGCGGATGTTGGCAATTTGATCTCTGGTTCCTCTGCCCGATTAGCAGATGCAAACTATTATTTGTCTGTATAACTAAATTACTTTGCTGTATACCTAACACATCACTGTAACTAACACACCATTGTAAATCAACTATACTTCAATAAAAAAAAGAATCTTAAAACAAAAAGAATCTTTTAAAAAAGAATCATCTGGCTTAGATGAGGCGATAGCCTCAGATTCATAAATGTTCAAGCAGTGTTTACTGAGTGTCTTCTGTGTGCCAGCCATCGTGCTAGGTGCTCTGCATAAACCTGTGAATGAAACAGACCCAAGTCCCAGCCTCGCCCTAGAGCACAAAAATACAGTTAAAAATAAATATCATAATTAAGTGACTTATCTAATGTTTTATATCACCATCATTGTATACATTAACTTATTATTTATTTATTTAATTACTCAACAAATATACACGGAATGTTTTATCAGCAGGCCCTGGGGTAGAGCTGAACACAGGATACCATTCTATTCTGTTTCAGAGCTGAATTAACCAGCATTCTATGTGTGAAATACGGTGTGTTGTATTTTATTTTTTAGCACTGCAAATAAATGGGGAAACAGTGGAAACAGTGGCTGAATTTATTTTGGGGGGTTCCAAAATCACTGCAGATGGTGATTGCAGCCATGAAATTAAAAGACACTTACTCCTTGGAAGGAAAGTTATGACCAACCTAGACAGCATATTAAAAAGCAGACATTACTTTGCCAACAAAGGTCCATCTAGTCAGGGGTATGGTTTTTCCAGTAATCATGTATGGATGTGAGAGTTGGACTATAAAGAAAGCTGAGCACAGAATAATAGATACCTTTGAACTGTGGTGTTAGAGAAGACTCTTGAGAGTCCTTTGGACTGCAAGGAGATCCAACCAGTTCATTCTAAGGGAGACCAGTCCTGGGTATTCAGTGGAAGGACTGATGTTGAGGCTGAAACTCCAATACTTTGGCCACCTGATGCAAAGAGCTGACTCATTTGAAAGACCCTGATGCTGGGAAAGATTGAGAGCAGGAGGAGAAGGGGACCACAGAGGATGAGATGGTTCGATGGTATCACCAACTCAATGAACATGGGTTTGGGTAAATTCTGGGAGTTGGTCATGAGTAGGGAGGCCTGGCGTACTGCGGCTCATGGGGTCGCAGAGTCGGAGATGACTGAGTGACTGAACTGAACTGAACTGAAATACATATTTTAAAAGCCATGAAATAAAGATTTGAACTAAAGAGAAGACTAACAAGTCTGTTCAGTAAAATAAATTAGAGTCTCCATGATAAGAGGATTTAATAGCATTAAAAATGAGGATAAAATAAACTCAGTGTGCTAGTTGGGGCATTCATGCATAATTTCAGATTCATCCTTCAGTTATGTTGCAAAAGCAAGAGGCAAGACTTCCCAAAGCCTGACAAAATCACTGGATTCTTAAGTGTTTATACATATTTAGCATCTCAGTGGTAACAACTCTCTTGCATGCCTTTCACTTCAGAATATTACTAATATCTGGTCAGAAAGCATAGCCACAAAATTATACATGGGAGCTTATGTGTGTCAAAATGATGAGAAATATTCTTTTGGGTAAAGTGATTTGACATTCCTTAAAGAATGGTATGTCATTCCAGAGCTGCAAGAGAGAAAGGAACATTTATAAATTGTCAAGAGATTAAAGAGTAGAAACTAAGACCAACCATCCTGTGTGGGTAAAAAACACAGTTAATTCATCCTCCAGCCCAGAAGGGGGCGGTGAGTGGGAAACTCTCAGAGCTGCCTCCATGCTCCCCTTTGTGGCTCTGCTTGGAGGCCATCTGAGGCTTCCCCCACAAGGCTTCAGTCTATCCTTGGAAGAGGGGAGCCCCAGACAGGCAGACAGGAGGCTTTCATAGAGCCCTGGCTCTCCTCCCCCAACTTCCCTTCTTCCCTCCCTGCAGGCCCTCTCAAGCGTCCTCTCTCTCTATCACAAAAAGCCACTGAGCATGTTACTGCTCCTGTTAGACCTCTGATGCGGCACAGCTTTGAATAGTAGTGTAAATGCTTGACATTAAGCTTTTTGATTATAGTTTAAGTGCCTGACATTAAGACACTGATTGTAGAGGCACCCCTTTCCAAAGACATCCGCTTCAAATAAACACCCTGCCAGCTGTGGGACACAGCTCCCAGCCAAACCACCAGAGGGGGCATTAGGCCCCCCTCTCAGAAAACCCTGGGAACCCAGATGCTTAATAGCAGGCCCACTTCTCCCTGCCTGCATCCTCATCCCCACTCTTGGGCCTTAAGTTAGCCAATTTAAAAAGTGCACTCCTTTAACCCGGGACACCCACCCTTGGATCCTGACAAAGGCAGACCCCAGGTCCATGCTCTTTCTCTCTGCCTGTGACCTCACTATGGGGGTCCTGGGTATGCCATGTACCTTCCATGGCCTGTGAGTAACAGATCTTGTCCTCGAAGTTCCACGATGGTTGCTGAGGGGCGTCCTGCAATTATACTAAGAACCACAAGGAAGGGCTGGCCCAGCCACCACCTGGACTCTGGAAATGCCAGTGGGAGTCACAGAGGCCCAGGCGAGCACCACAGACCTTGCCAGCTGAGAGCATCGCTACCTACAGGCTGAAAGCCACACAAGGCAACCGCTGTCTAAAGCACAAGGAGCCTCAGTCCCTTCCTGTGGCCTAAGCATCAGGCAGTCAGATCCCCAGACTCCCTTGAGAGCTCATCTCTCTAGTTGTCATAGATCCTAAATGCCTGAACAGGGAGAAACTCTGCTACTTCTGAGAGTGCTGTCTCCAGATGCAGGTCATAATGAAGTCTCCACCAGTCCATCATGGAAGGAGAAAGAGGAGGGCAGTTTGGTGGGTGTCTGTGGAAGGTGGCACTTTATAGCAGAAGACTGCCCTTTGCTCCATTGTTCTTAACCCCAGGGCAGTTCACCTGCACACCTCCCGGGGGCTCCACCCATGTTCACCACAAGGATAACGGTGTTCCCAGGAGCCACACGGCATGGCAGCCTGGCCTGCTCATATGGTGGCAGTGGGTGGGGCTTGGTTTTCTTCTCTCTCCTCTCTTCCCTCTCTTCATCTTCCTCCTCCTCACTGGTGATCAGAGGAAGATGGGAAGGATGTAGTTCAAGGGCCAGACTTTCCCTGGAGAGCAAAGACCCAGTCTGGGGAAGCATGGAGAAAAAAGAGAGAGAGGACTAGTTTACTTTCTTTCCCAAAGGGCAAAGCATGAGAGAATAGACTTGCGGTTGCCAAAGGGGAAGGGGCTAGGCAAGGGATGGATTGGGAATTCAGGATTAGCAGGGGCAAACTGGTACACATAGAATAGATAAACAACAACGTCCTACTGCATAGCTCAGAGAACGAGATTCAATACCCTGGGGAAAACCATAACAGAAAAGAATATGTACATATGTATAACTGTACAGCAGAAATTAGCACAACATTGTAATTCAACTATACTTTATAAAAACTAAATTTTTAAAAAACGGGGGAGGGGGATGAATATAAAAAACTTAACAAAGCAGTCAAACAAAAACTCGCCAGGAATTCAGAAGCATAAGAGAAAGAATTGAGAAGATACAGGAATATAGACCTATGTCTCCTTTGTCCTATAGAGAAAATTTTCAGCTGTAAGGCTCACCTGGATCCAGTAGAAGACACAAAGGTGAGTACTTACATTCTGAAGCAAGTCCTTGCATATTTTCCTGACCACCCACTCACTACATTTGTCTTTCAATGTCTAGTATTTAAATTCCATACCATTTCTGTTCTCTAAAGAAGCAAGTCAACAGGGAGCCAGGGTAAGAAGGTGAAAGGAAAACAGGATTGCCAAGCAGGATTCCTCGTAAGCAGTTCGTTGGGGCCCTATCCAGTGGGGAACTTGATAAATTATTTTCTCTGGGCCTGCTTATTTGAGAAAATGAGGGGATTGTACTAGCTCATCTTCTTCATAAGAAGATCATTTTGAAGTCCACTTTGGCCTTTCACAGCTACAGTCAAAAGGCCAGAAATGAAGCTCAGGGCAGTTCATATGTGGAAAGGCCATTGTTTGGCTCCCCCCGTTCCCCTTTCCCTATGCTCAGACGCCACAGTCCTACAGGATCAACTTCTATGAACTGTAACAATTCAGTCCACACATTGGAGCTCAGCACCCCCAGGGAAGATACCAGCAAGGCTCACATTTACCTTCCTTCATTGCCCACCCTTTGGACAACTATTAAATGGCCACTTCTGTGTGCCAGGCTCTGGAGGAGATCCTAGGAACCAAATAATGCAGATTTCTCTCTTTAAAGTTCACAGCCTAGGCTGGGGAATTCAACGCCCGCAATGTCACAACAGGGCGACTGGTGCTTTGACAACACCTGAAGAATGTGGGGCAGTCTTCAGGTGTGCCCCCTGCCAACCACACCCTCCCTAGCCCCGGGGAACAAGACTCACATGACTTCCCAATACAGGAAAACAATCTGATTACAGCGAACAGTGACCCCATCACTATCTCCAGTGACATCTGGAAAGGTTCAAACTAGGCAGCTCTACCTAGTGAAGGAAACCAATAGGAATTCAAGGGGCAAGGAGGCCTTTTGCTACTCAGGGGAAGCCTTGGGCCACCTGGGGCCTCAGACGTTCTCTGCTCAGAACTCTCTGCTGATCTCAGAAGATCAGCACCTCTGAGCCTAGGAAGGTGGGTGGGGCTTCATCTCAGGAAAGTCAGTGACAATTCAACTATTCCAGACCTTGTCCCTCCCCTTCCCACCACCTCCAGTCCCTCCTCCACCACCACTTCCCTCCCCAGTTCCTCTCAGCCACACCATCTCTGAGAACGCAGAGGGACCATTGTGTCCCTTCTCCAGACGCCCCTGGGACCAGTAGACAGGAGAGCTCTACTGATAACTGATGCTCAAAAGCATCAGAGAGTTGGCTGCCCGGCCTCCCCTCTTGTGGGAGGGATGGCTGCCCGGGAATCATGAAACATTAATGAGGAGAATCTGAGCGGCTGGGCCTCTTCTCTCCCCAGACCAAACCCAATCAATAACATTGTCTCGGCTCCTGCCAATAAAAGGCAGGCTAGAATGTGCATTACCCCTGGATAGCCAGAGGGCCATGAGAACTACAGAATATTTGTAGCTAGAAGGCCCCTCAAGGCCCCCTAACCGCGCAGAGAGGGAAACGGGTGTTCCGAGTTTCAGAGATGTGCTCACCAGCACCGCAGGGTGAGTGGCAGAGTTTGGGTTGAGACCCACCCTTCAGGATAAGCTCTGACCCTACCAGTCGGGATCAGGAAGCCCTCCAGCCTCACAAAGCCCAGGAGGAGGCGGGTGACATGCGGCAGCTCCTTTCTGCTTGAAGAAAAGCCCCAAGGGGGAATAGAAAAAAAGCTATCCCAAGCTCACTCACTGCCTGGTTTCTGCTTGGCTCCCCAGGCACACTGGTATCCTCTGGGCCTTGGGAGTAAACAGAACAACGGGCCTGGATTGCTGCTCGGTGGTGGTGGCCAGGAGAGCCTCGGGGCAGAGTCGGGCCAGAGTGCCCTGGCACTGGTCCAAGCCCGCAGCTCTGAGCACTCTGGGTGGCAGGGCACGTCCATGGCCAGTCTGGGCTAATTCACTCACAAATGAGGTAATAATGACAATACTCTTCTGAGCCATTTGAGTTTTCTAGGCACGGAGTCAGGTAGTCTTATTTAGTCTTATAAATTAAACTGTTTTTTAAATCCCGCTTTGGGAATTGACCATGCTTTGGAAAATGCAGATGTTACTTTTTTTTTAAACAGTTTTAGGTTCACAACAAAATTGCGAAGAAGGTACAGACTTTTCCCGTATGCCCCCTGCCCCTACACATGCATAACTGCCCCACCTCCACTTGTCAACAATCCCCCTGCAAGGGTGGGACATTTGTTTGGCGGCTGGCCCATTGGCACCACTCAGAATCCAGAATTTACATTAGGCCTCAGTCTTGGTGCTCTATTGAAGGTGACTTCTGAGGCTTCCCCGGAGGCCCAGACAGTAAAGTGTCCGACTGCACTGCAGGAGACCCGGGTTCAATCCCTGGGTTGGGAAGATCCCCTGGAGAAGGGAATGACAACCCACTCTAGCATTCTTGCCTGGAGAATCCCATGCACAGAGGAGCCTGGTGGGCTACAGTCCATGGGGTCACAAAGAACTGGACACAAACACTCTGAGGCTTTTTTATTGAACCAGCAGTGTTTTCTTCCCCGTGAGTTCGGGGGAAATTATTTTGTTCTGCAAAGTGTTCTGAGGGTGAAAGTTCAGCGCCAAAGTTAGAAAGAACACAGCATGACGGACCCTGTTCCCCTGCTCCTGCCATATGAGGTCACCGAGTGCCACGGGACGCCAGCCATGCTGAGGTCCATGGGAGAAAGGAGGACAGTGACTTATCACAAGGGCCGCAGCCAGGGAGGGACAGAGGCCACCCCCTAGAGGTGCTACCCCCATGTCCAAGGGCGAAGAAGCTCTTCTCTCCTCGTCAGCTTTGCAAAAGCTTGTGAGCACAGTGCTGTCAGCAGGGGGAAGTGACAAAAGACGCAGAGCAGGTGGCAGCCACGAGGGGCCAGGCACTCCTGCCACTGACAGCTCTGCGTCTCCACTCAGGGAAGCTGGGCGTGGGGTCATCAGAGCCAGAAAGACCGTCAGGAGGATGCAAGGACATCTGAGGGTCACAGACGGTTTCTCACTGCTGGGCTTTTCACAGTACTCCACCCCTAAACCTCTGCCCACAAAGGCCTCATCACCAATTACAACGAGTGATAGGTGACTCCCCATCTGTCCTGTGTCCCCAGCATGCTCACTCCTCAGAGCGCCTGGAGGAATCTGGAGCAGCCCCAGAGGAGACTGATGACCCCGAAACACCCACGTGTCTGTTCTGGGAGCTTGTTCATCCTACAAGAGAGAACCATGACCAGAGGCTCCATGATGGCCAAATGTACTGGCTCCGGCCTGGACATCTGTCTCACCTTCCAGCAGAAAGGCCATCAGGACTGTCCCACAAGGGCCCTCGGCCCTGCCTACCTTGGAGTTCTCTGTGATGTCATAGGACGAATTACAGAAGCACATGACCCAGAAGGGCAGAGAGGGGGTACCGGAGAAGAATCTGAGAAGGCTCGAGGGATGAACTGGTGGAAGTCACCCAAGTAAAGACAGGTGGCTGGAGACTTTGTGACAAGATGGTAGTTTGATTTTAAAATCTACAAATAATATTGCTGGAGAAAGTGTGCAGAAAATAGAACCCTCCTACACTGTTGGTAGGAATGTAAATTGGTGCAACCAATATGGGCAACAGTGTGGAGGTTACTCAAAAATTTAAAAATAGAGTTGCCATATGACCCAGAAATCCCACTCCTGGGCATATATCTGGTGAAAAGTGTAATTCAAAAAGATACATGAACCCCAGTGTTCACAGCAGCACTGTTCACAATAGTCAAAACATGGAAGCAACTTAAATATCCATCAACAGATGAGTAGATAAAGAAGATGAGGCACATAGACACAGTGGAATATCATTCAGCCATTAAAAAGAATGAAATAATGCCATTTCAGCAATATGGATGGACTTAGAGATTATGATACTAAGTACATTATACTGAGTGAAGTATTAGATTAGTGAAGTAAGTCAGAAAGAGAAAGACAAATAACATGATGCCACTTATATGTGGAATCTAAAATATGACACAGATGAGCTTATCTACAGAACAGAAACAGACTCCCAGAGCAGACTGTGGTTGCCAAGGAGGAGGAGGTGGGAGAAAAGGATTAGGAGGTTGGGATTAGCAGATGCAAACTATTATATATAGAACAGATAAACAACAAGGACTGACTCAATGGACGTGAAAGCAAACTCTGCGAGATAGTGAAGGACAGAGGAGCCTGGCGTGCTGCAGCCCATGGGGTTGCAAAGAGTCAGACACAACTTAGCAGCTGAACAACAAAACCTGTGTATAGCACAGGGAACTATTCAATATCCTGTGATTCAGCATAATGGAAAACAATTTATAAAAGAATGTATCACTGTACAGCAGAAATTAACACAACATTGTAAGTCAACCGTACATCTATTTTTTTAAAAAAAGATGGCAGTTTGAACCTACACATTTACCTTTGTTCCCATCTATAGTGACAGGAGGGGAATGTTGAAGGTAAAAACTCCCATTAAAAGGTGGGAGAAGAGAGGTAGCTGGAAGGCTGTTGGAAGGGTGATTTAACTACACAGAAGACCTAAGGAAGCTGAGCCTTAAACCAGGCGTGAAGAAAGTTAAAAGGCATCCAGTTAACATCAGAGCAGCCTCAAAGCCTCAGGACTGGTGTCACTGGGTACCTCCAGAAGACAGGGATGTGAGGGGGCTGTAGGGCGTGAAGTAGATCTAAACAGAATGGCAACAAATCACTTACCGAGAAGAGCCTGAGATCTAGTCCCAACTCCCCATCTTAGGAAAAAAGTGAACGCTTTTCTCTGAAGAAAGTCTCTAGACTGGCGAATCCAGGTCCAGCCGTGGGTGAGAGCACCATAGAAGCTGAGCCTTAAACCAGGCGTGAAGAAAGTTAAAAGGCATCCAGTTAACATCAGAGCAGCCTCAAAGCCTCAGGACTGGTGTCACTGGGTACCTCCAGAAGACAGGGATGTGAGGGGGCTGTAGGGCGTGAAGTAGATCTAAACAGAATGGCAACAAATCACTTACCGAGAAGAGCCTGAGATCTAGTCCCAACTCCCCATCTTAGGAAAAAAGTGAACGCTTTTCTCTGAAGAAAGTCTCTAGACTGGCGAATCCAGGTCCAGCCGTGGGTGAGAGCACCATACTGAAAGCAAGGGAATTTAGGTGCGCATTTATTAATAGTGGCTGAGATTCCCAGCTCTCTTTCCCAAATCAGTTCTCAGGATACTGGAAGAAGAAGACTGGAAGATCCTTGAGGAACCAGCCTCTCTGTAAGACATGCTTAACAGAGTTTCTCAATGAAACAGCCAGGTACATTTCCTACAGTGAATCCCACAATTTCACAAGCCCCACTGATAAACCTAGAGCTGCCAGTGGTCTTCTTAAGTACCCCATTCTTCAATGCGAACAACCAAGAGTCACTGGATATTTGATAAAAGCCTCTAGAATAGGTGCAAGAAACCAAAAATTTTGAAGATAGCACAAAAGAACTCAAAGGAGACAGAAGAGAACTTGAAAGAAACAAAGACTATATGAGGGGAATAAACTTTAACATTTTTTCTTTAATGTCAACAGAGAGAGAAGATAATTGCTTCCATAAAACAAAAACAAAATGTTCTCAAAAAGGAACAAGCAGGTAATAAAAAAGAACTCGTGGAAATTAAAAATATGAGAGCAAAAATGAGAAACTGAGCAGAAGTAGTGAAAGTTGAGGCAGTCTTTCCGAAAGTGACGCAGAAAGAAAAAGAGAGGGATTACAGGAGAGAAATGACAAGAAATCTGAAGTCCCAATTTAGAAAGCTACCACCCAAATAGCAGTCACAGAAGGAGAGAAGAGGGGAAAAGGAAGAAATTATGAGCAAAGTAATACAATTTCTCCAAACTGAAAGACATGAGTTTCCATTTGAAAGGAAATACCAAGGATAATAAAGTTGGACCATAAAGAAAGCACTGGAGAATTGATGCTTTTGAACTGTGATGTTGGAGAAGACTATTGAGAATCCCACGGACTGCAGGGAGATCCAACCAGTCCATCCTAAAGGAGATCAGTCCTGAATATTCATTGGAAGGACTGATGCTGAAGCTGAAGCTACAATATTTTGGCCTCCTGATGCTGGGAAAGATTGAAGGCAAGAAGGGAAGGGGACGACAGAGGATGAGATGGTTGGATGGCATCATTGACTCAATGGACATGGGTTTGAGCAAACTCCAAGACTTGATGAAAGACAGGGAAGCCTGGTGTGCTGCAGTCCATGGGGTCACAAAGAGTCAGACATAACTGAGCGACTGAACTGACTGACCGACCAAGGAAAATATCATAACATTTCAGAATGCCAAGGACAAAAAATGACACAGAAATCAAAACAGCACCAGAAACTAAAGACAATGTCAAATTGTCTTAAAAATGTGAAAGGAATATTATTCCCCACATAGAACATGATATCAAGTCAAATGATCAGTCAGATAACAGGGTAGAAAAAAGACATATTTCAATGAACAAAGTCTTAGAAATTTATCTGACATAAACCCTGGGAGCATCCATTTGAGGACACTTATTTGATTTTGTGTGTCATCAATACACTGAAATAAACCAAAAAATAAAAAGACATGAGAAACAGGGAATTCAACAGGTTGTTGGATAGTGAAGCAAGATTCAAGCAAGTCCAACTAGTCACCAGGCATGGAACAGAGCCAGTCAGTCCAGACCAGAGCATGTCAGAAAGAAGATGGAATTGATATAATACATGCTTCATCTAAATATGTTGGAAAGAACTGAGATATTTGGCACAATTTAGGGTTCCATTGGAGAAGGCAATGGCACCCACTCCAGTACTCTTGCCTGGAAAATTCCACAGACGGAGGAGTCTAGTGGGCTGCAATCCATGGGGTCACTACTAGTCGGACACGACTGAGCAACTTCCCTTTCACTTTTCACTTTCATGCATTGGAGAAGGAAATGGCAACCCACTCCAGTGTTCTTGCCTGGAGAATCCCAGGGACGGGGGAGCCTGGTGGGCTGCCGTCTATGCGGTCGCACAGAGTCAGACACGACTGAAACGACTTAGCAGCAGCAGCAGCAGCAGCAGCAGGGTTCCATTAATGATTAGTATTGGATTAGAGACAGAAGCTAAGAAAACAGGATGATTATTTACTCTAGGGCTTCCCTAGTGGCTCAGATGGTAAGGAATCTGCCTTCAATGCATTAGATCCAAGTTTGATCCCTGGATCAGAAGATCCAAGTTTGATCCCCGGACCAGGAAGATCCCCTGGAGAAAGGAATGGTTACTCCTGGCAGTACTCTTGCCTGGAAGATTCCATGGGCAGAGAAGCATGCTGGGCCTACAGTGTCCATGGGGTCCCAAAGAGTGGGACACTACTGAACAACTAACACTTTCACCTTCACTTTTCATTTACTCTAAGGAAAGCAAAATAGTTTAGAGGAAAGTTTATATCATTGCCATTTACCTCATGGCTCAGCTTGGAGTAGCATTTAAAAGGTCACATTAAAGTAAACTCTAAATATTGATCTTATCAAAGTTTATAAGTAGTTTTGGAAGTGGGGTAGAGGAACCAAATAGGTGGATTTCTGTAGTGGAGGAAAGGCTGAAAGAGAGATATGTCCTTATCTTCCATAAAAGAATATAAATTGATATTATCTAAAACTGAAAAATCAAGAAGTTGCTATCTAACAATGTTATGAAGTCACATACCCAAAGAGTCATCTGAAAGAGTTGAAAGTGTTATCCTCTAGGAAAGAAGGAAAAGGAAATCTCTGTGTTTGGCAGTAAGTCTTTTAAAATAATTGCTTTTAAACTATGTTGTAAAAAAATATTTTTGATAAAATACAAAAATCAAGGCAAAAGAGTGCTGGGCAGGACATTCTCCACAGAGGGAATGGACTGGCATCGCCTTAGTATCAAAGAATGTTCTGTTTGTTACAGCACTTAGGATGTAGAGCAAAAGGCAGGGTCTTTTTTTCCATTTCATATTTAATACTTAAGTGCTTAAAGTGACATAAATTGTTTTTTTTGTTTCTGAATGAAAAGAAACAGATGGCTCTGTAAAAGTCAGAAAATACCAGTGTCCCTTTGATCTCATCCTAGATTTTTCTGCTTTCAGCTGAATCCACTGTTACCAGTGAAGGATGCATTTCTGAACCTCATTCCAGATATTTGAAAGTAGAGGACATGATCACATATTTAATAATGAAAGCACAATCTAAGGGCATGTGTCCTTCTGATGCAGGGCAAATATTAAAAGAAAGTTACCATATTTATAAACAAGATTTAATAGTGCTCACAAGCATAGAGTTTGCCACCAAATAGGAAAACTATACATTGTTTTGTTTCAAAAGTTTACAAATTCAGTGCCTGAAAAATTCAACAGGTAAGCAGCAAGACTAAATGGGAGTCCCACTTCCATTTACATTGTGCAAAGAAAGCCCCAAGACAATGCCGCTCCTATCCTAATAATGAGAAAAGGTTAGACAGTCTACGAAACCATAACTTGTCTTGAACCCAGCAGAGAGAAAAGATTTCAAGGCAAACAAAGGCATTGAATTCCTCAAAGAGTGACAAGCCCTTCCAAGGACAGCTGGGACAGAGTAACTCTCACCATTGAAAGAGCATATGAGGAAAAAGACTGAGTCAGAAGTGGGTAACAAGAAAGTAGCTAGAAAGTGAACAGATCCCTAAAGGCCACTTGCAGCTAGTCCATCCGTTTAGAACTTGTAGCTCACCTGGAAAATCCCATGGACGGAGGAGCCTGGTAGACTGAAGCCCATAGGGTCGCTAAGAGTTGGACACGACCGAGCGACTTCACTTTCACTTTTCACTTTCATGCATTGGAGAAGAAAATGGCAACCCATCCAGCGTTCTTGCCTGGAGAATCCCAGGGACAGCAGAGCCTGGTGGGCTGCCGTCTATGGGGTCGCACAGAGTCAGACACGACTGAAGTGACTTAGCAGCAGCAGCAGCAGCTCCAGGTACACAGAAAGTTTACGTACATCCCAAGACTTTTCCATGAGTCTTCACTCCACTCACGGTTCACAAGTGACTGGAAGTGACAGGGCACCCAGAGGACCTGGGTGAGCTCCCCTCTTTAGCACAGATGTGGCAGGTGAATGCAGCTTCTAGAGGACAGGCACAAGACACCACCTGCTTCCCAAGATGTTCTTCTCTTGTGAAATAAAAGCCTTAAGTAATGGGAAAGCAGCAACAGATCTCCCCTTTCCTCCCAGCTCTGCTGAGGAAGAGGAAAAAGAAACCCGTCTGCTTCTTGAGGACAGGGTCTGCATTAATCGCTCAACTGTGTCCAACTCTTTGCAACCCCATGGACTGTAGCCTGCCAGGCTCCTCTGTCCATGGGATTCTCCAGGCAAGAATACTGGAGTGGGTAGCCATTCCCTTCTCCAGGGGATCTTCCTGACCCAGGGACTGAACCCAGGTCTCCTGCACTGCAAGCAGATTCTTTGCCATCTGAGCCACCAGGAAAACCCATCAACTGTTCTATACATGAAGCCTATCATTCAATAACAAATTATAAGACACACAGTAAAGCAAAGAGGAAAAAATAAAACATTGCTAGGAGACAAAGCAATTAGTAGAATCAGACTCAGAGATGACACAGATGTTGTAACTCATAGACAGGGAATTTAAAGTGACTGATTAATATGTTAAAGGATCTAGTAGAAAAGATGGAACAAGGCATAAACATACTGGAAATTTAAGCAGAAAGATGGAAACTGTATTTTAAAAATCAAGTGGAAATGTTAACAATGGAAAACAAAACATCAGATATAAAGAGTCTCTTTGATGAATTTATTAGCAAACCAAACACAGAAGAAAGGAGGAAATTAGTGAACTTGCATTTGTATTTTTAAAAAATGACCAAAATGAAACAAAAAGAGAAAATAGAGTTGAGGGGGGAAAAGAAGAGGGTTTCCAAGAACAGTTGGACAATATCAAACTGTCTAAAACATTAGAAACTGGAGTCTCAGGGGGAAAAGAATACAGAGAAAGAGGTGGAAGAGATATTTAAATAGACAGTGAATGCCAGTTTTCCATTAATGAAAAAATGACAAACTATGACTTCAAGAAAGTCAGAGAACTCAGAAAGTATAAATAAAATACACATACACACAAATACACATTGGGCATTTCAAGCTGCTGACAGATAAAGGGGAAATCCTGAAAGCAACTAGACAAAGAGATGAGCCAGAAGAGGTGAAGAGGAAGCAGATCACAAGGAGTTTTATGCCCTCTATAAACAAGTTTGACCTTTTTTTCCCTTGATGACAAAGAGAAACCACTAAAGGATTTTAAACAGAGAAATGATTTGAGTGAATTTACACTTACAAGGGGCTTCCCTGGTAGCTCAGCTGGTAAAGAATCTGCTTGCAATGCAGGAGACCCCAGTTTGATTCCTGAGTCGGGAATATCCCCAGAGAAGGGATAGGCTACCCATTCCAGTATTCTTGGGCTTCTCTGGTGGCTCAAACGGTAAGGAATCTGCCTGCAATGCGGAAGACTTGGATTCCATACCTGGGTTGGGAAGATCCCCTGGAGAAGGGTATGGCTACCCACTCCAGTATTCTGGCCTGGAGAATTCCATGGACAGAGGAGCCTGGCAGACTACAGTCCATGCGGTCGCAAAGAGTTGGATGTGACTAAGCGACTTTCATTTCACTTTCACACTTTACAACGAACTCTCTAGCAGTAGTGTGGAGAGGTGCTTGGAGGAGGCAAATCAGAAGAATGGATAAGGGTATTGTGGTGTGTTTCCATAGTGAAATAACACACAGCAGTAAAGATAAATGAACTAAACATATTAACATGGATGAATTTTAGAAGCATAAGATGAAATGAAAATATCAATTTGTTTAAGAAAACATATGATACAACTGAAATAAGTTTTAAAGTGATACTGCTAAGGAATTAGAAACATAAAAATAATATTCATAAAAATTTTAAAGTAAAATAGCCCGGGGAAAGAGTCGAGTATATAGAAGAGGGTAATCAGCCATAAGTACACAAGGGTTTTAAAGATATTAGTGATATTTTAGTTCTTATTTGCAAATCATATATTTCATGAAAGGTTAATATCCACAATACATAAAGAACTCTTATAGCCAAATAGCAAAAATCCAAACAGTCTGATTAAAAAATGATCAGAGGATTTGAATAGACATTTTTCTAAGGAAGACATACAGATGACCAACAGGTACATGAAAAAGGAACATCAATAATCATCAGGAAAATACAAATCAGAACCACAATGAGATATCACCTCTCACCTGTTAGAATGGCTATTATCAAAAAGATAAGAAATAATAAGGGTTCACAAGGATGTTGACAAAAGGGAAAATTTCTGCACTGTTGGTGGAAGTGTAAATTGGTGCAGCCACCATGAAAAACAACGTGGAGGTTCCTGAAGAAATTAAAAATAGAACTATCATATGATTCAGCAAGTTTGTTTCTCTACCCTATGAGTCAGCAATCCAGTTTCTGGGTATCTATCCAAAGGATATAAAAACACTAACTCAAAAAGATGTATGCACTCCAACATTCATTGTAGCATTATATACAATAGCTAAGACATGGAAGCAATCTGAATGGCCACTGATGGATGAATGGATAAAGAAAATGTGAGATACACACACAGAGAAGAACATCATTCAGCCATAAAAAGTCAAATCTTGTCATTTGCAACAACATGGATGGACCATGAGAGCATTATGCTAAATGAAATAAGTCAGACACAAAAGACAAATCCTATATTATCTCATTTTATGTAGAATCCAAAAAAACAAAAACCTGAACTCATAGATACAGAGAACAGATTGGTGGTTGTCAGAGGTAGGGAGTGAGGGATGAGTGAAACAGCTGAGGGTGGTCAAAAGGTACAAACTTCCAGTTATACAATAAATACGTCTGGGGATGTTATGTACTGCCTTGTGACGTAGTTGATAATACTGTATTGTATATTTGAAAGTTGCTAAGGGAGTAGCGGGCGCCAGAGGGCCTAGAGGAGCCATCCCACGTTAAAGGTCAGGAAGGGCTGCGGTGAGGAGATACCTCTCATCCAAGGTAAGGAGCAGCGGCTGCACTTTGCTGGAGCAGCCATGAAGAGATACCCCACGCCCAAGGTAAGAGAAACCCAAGTAAGATGTTAGGTGTTGCAAGAGGGCATCAGAGGGCAGACACACTGAAACCATACTCACAGAAAACTAGTCAGTCTAATCACACTAGGACCACACCCTTGTCTAACTCAATGAAACTAAGCCATGCCCACGGGGCAACCCAAGACGGGTGGGTCATGGTGGAGAGGGCTGACAGAATGTGGTCCACTGGAGAAGGGAATGGCAAGCCACTTCAGTATTCTTGCCTTGAGAACCCCATGAATACTATGAAAAGGCAAAATGATAGGATACTGAAAGAGGAACTCCCCAGGTCAGTAGGTGCCCAACACACTACTGGAGATCAGTGGAGAAATAACTCCAGAAAGAATGAAGAGAGGGAGGCAAACCAAAAATAATACCCAGCTGTGGATGTAACTGGTGATAGAAGCAAGGTCTGATGCTGTAAAGAGAAATATTGCATAGGAACTTGGAATGTCAGGTCCATGAATCAAGACAAATTGGAAGTGGTCAAAAAAGAGATGGCAAGAGTAAACATCAACAGTCTAGGAATCAGCGAACTAAAATGGACTTTAATGGGTGAATTTAACTCAGATGACCATTATATCTACTACTGTGGGCAGGAATC
>SJXQ01008817.1:152152-236838 GCA_006408695.1 Aepyceros melampus
CTTACTCCTTGGAAGAAAAGTTATGACCAATATAGATAGCATATTCAAAAGCAGAGATATTACTTTGCTGACTAAGGTCCGTCTAGTCAAGGCTATGGTTTTTCCAGTGGTCAGGTATGGATGTGAGAGTTGGACTGTGAAGAAGGCTGAGCGCCAAAGAATTGATGCTTTTGAACTGTGGTGTTAGCGAAGACTCTTGAGAGTCCCTTGGACTGCAAGGAGATCCAACCAGTCCATTCTGAAGGAGATCAGCCCTGGGTGTTCATTGGAAGGAATGATGCTAAAGCTGAAACTCCAGTACTTTGGCCACCTCATGTGAAGAGTTGACTCACTGGAAAAAACTTTGATGCTGGGAGGGATTGGGGCAGGAGGAGAGGGCGACAGCCAAGGATGAGATGGCTGGATGGCATCACTGACTCGATGGACGTGAATCTGAGTAAACTCCGGGAGTTGGTGATGGACAGGGAGGCCTGGCCTGCTGCGATTCATGGGGTCAAAAAGAGTCGGACACAACTGAGCGACTGAACTGAACTGAACTGAAGGGAGTAGGCCTTAAAAGTTCTCATCACAAAAGAAAAAAATGTAACTATGTATCATGATAGATGTCAACTAGACCTATTGTGGTGATCATTTTCTAATATTTGTATACTAGTGAACAATTATATTGAAACTAATATAAAGCTAAATGTCAAATTATATGTCAATTCAAGAAAAGAAAAAGGAAAATCAGGTTTAAGATTTTAAACCTAAAAAAGAAAAAATGGACAAAGAATTTAAATAAACATTTTCCAAAGACATAAAAATTGACAAAGAATTTTAAATAAACATTTTTCCGAAGACATAAAAATTGACAAATAATTTAGACATTTTTCCAAAGACATAAAAATGGCTAATAAACACATGAAAACATACTCAGTATCATTAGTTATCAGGGAAATGTGAATCAAGACCCCAATAATATACCACTTTATACTCATTAAGATGACTCATTAAGATGTCCAGAATAAAAAAAGACAATAGTAAGTGTTACCAAGGAGGCAGAGAAATTGGAACCCTCGTACACTGATTGTAGGGATATAAAATGCCACAACCACTTTGAAAAACAGCAGAAAGTTCCTCAAAAAGTTGAACATAGACCCAATAACTCCACTTCCATGTTAGCTATATACCCAAGAGAACTGAAAACACGTCAGACAAACATTGCTACATGAATATTTATAGCAGAATTATTCATAATATCCAAAAGATGGAAATAACCCAAATGTCTATCAGTGAACAGATAAGTAAACAAAATATGGTATATTCAAACAATGGAATATAAGTAGGCCATAAAATGGAAATGAAATCCTGATACACATTACAACACTGGATGAACCTTGACAACATTATGCTAAGTGAATTTGAAGCCAGTCACAAAGACTATCGAGTGCATCACTATATTTACATGAAATGTCCAGAATAGGCAGATCCATGGGAACAGAAAGTAGATTAGTGCTCACCAGGAACTGGGTAAAGAAAAGAATAGGGAGTGACTTCTGAAGGGTAGGACATTTCTTTCAGGGTAATGAAAATATTCTGGAATTAGATAAAGCTGATTGTTGCACAACCCTGTGAAAGTAGTAAAAAACCACTAAACTGTATGATTTTAAAAGGTGAATTTTATAGCATGTGAATTACATCTTAATTAAAAGTATATTAATGAGAAGAAAATGTTGATAAAGATAACGTTAACAACTCTTTCTCCATAGCTTTGAAGGATGTTACAATACCGACAGAAAGACAAAGTTTGAAGACTGACCGAAGAAAGGACTCAGATGGAGAAAGTAGTGGAGAAAGTCCGTTAAAAGGCTGATGGGACAGAATCTAGACCAGCAACAGAGAAACGAACTATAGCAAGAATAATGCCTCCCACCCATGGGCATGAGGGGGGAAAAGGATGAGAGCTGCAAGTATACATACAGCTGAGTGGATCTGTGGAAGGTCCAGAAGTTGAGAAGTTTGCCAAGACGCTAGCGGCCAGATGTGATGTGGGGCTTGAAGGGAAGTGAGGTATCAAGGGTAATGGATAGATGCCTTCAAAGTTTTGAAACTTAGTGCCTGAAGAACACTGGTTAGAAAACAGAACTTCTTGGGGGGACATTGATGATGTCCATTTTGAATATGTTGAATTCAATGTATTGGTAAGACATTTGGGTGAAGATGCTTCGAAAGCCACTAGAAATTCAGGAAAGTGGTCACAGGTAGAGATGGGTTCTGGGAGAGAGAGACACACAAGTAACAGCCAGAGTTGTAAAAGCAAATCGTCTCCTTAGGAAGTCAATGGAGAAGGGAGAGATATAGGCTGAGGGCAAAAGTTTGAGGAATGTGTACTTTCATGGAGAGAAGAATTCAGAGGGATCCATGGAGAATGAAAAGGAGTAACCCAAGATAAGTAGGATATAGAAGATAAAAAGCATCATAAAGCCACTGAATGCAAAAGCTTCAAGGACGAACTTGGGTATGGTGGCATAAAATGTTGCTGAAAAGACAATAATAACTACTAGAATGCTATTGAAAATTGTGAGATCTTCAGTCATTCTGAAGCAACAGTTCTTTAGGAAAAGTTGGAGTGGGATCCAGAGTTCTAAGATCAAAGTTTAAATGCTGGTACTACAGAATGTGACAACTCACTGCTCTTGGCTTTACATGAGGACAAAGCCAGAAAGACCTTTTTGACAGATTATGCTCAACACAGTCTTACAATATGACTGTAGACTACAGGGTAGGGTACCACACACAAGTATTTCAGCCTGAGAGCCAACACCAGACAAAAATATTCTCTACTACTACTACTAAGTCACTTCAGTCGTGTCCGACTCTGCGAGCCCAGAGACGGCAGCCCACCAGGCTCCCCCGTCCCTGGGATTCTCCAGGCAAGAACACTGGAGTGGGTTGCCATTTCCTTCTCCAATGCATGAAAGTGAAAAGTGAAAGTGAAGTCGCTCAGTCATGTCTGACCCTCAGCGACCCCATGGACTCCAGTCTACCAGGCTCCTCCGTCCATGGGATTTTCCAGGCAAGAGTACTGGAGTGGGGTGCCATTGCCTTCTCCGAAAATATTCTCTGGTACTTCATAAAACAGAAGAGAATATCATTGCCAAAAGGGGCTAGGATACCACATGGTCCTATCCTCTCCACTTTTAGATAAGGAAAACCAAAAATCTTAACATGTGACTAAATTAATTTTCCTAAGAATCTGAAGGTTTTTGGTGGCAGAGCCAACTTCATAACTAAGGATCTCTGCTTTCCTTATTATTGTGTCTCCCAAGAAAATACCACTCATTTCTATAAAATAACCTCCAGTGCCCTTTAAGAAGTGAGAAGGGAAGGCAGCAGAGACACATGATGCCCAGAAAAATCTGTTTCTTAGGCTGGCCTGTTGGAAATCTGTTCAGCCTGTTGTGCAGAGGTCATCCAGCTGTGAAAGCAGATATTTGTTCCTTTTTGTCATTGATTTGGTGAGTCTACAAGAAGATTCCCTTTCTTTCTCTCTCACAGTGAATCTTACTACCTTATTATTGTGTTTCCCAAGAAAATACCACTCATTTCTATAAAATAACCTCCAGTGCCCTTCAAGAAGTAAGAAGGGAAGGCAGTAGAGACACATGATGCCCAGAAAAATCTGTTTCTTAGGCTGGCCTGTTGGAAATCTGTTCAGCCTGTTGTGCAGAGGTCATCCAGCTGTGAAAGCAGATATTTTTTCCTTTTTGTCATTGATTTGGTGAGTCTACAAGAAGATTCCCTTTCTTTCTCTCTCACAGTGAATCTTACTGCCATGTGTCATCCAGGATGCCAGTAAATGACAGCATTCACCCAACAATATAATCAGATCACCTTCAGACAGTGCTTGAGGCCCACCTGGAGGAAGAAGTCCTTCTGTCCCATACCTGCTTATTTCACTCGAGATCAGAGCTATGTCTCAGTTTTAGCAGAAGTCCTCTTTCTCTCTCTCTCTCTTTTTTTAGTTCTGTAAGCTGTCTATACCTAAATTTTCTTGCCTTTACTTTTTAAAATAACTTCACTGAGATAGAATTCATACACGATGCAATTCATCCATCTTAAGGGTATCAATACAATTCAATGGTTTTTAGTACATTCACAGAGTTATACAACCATCACCACAGTCAATATTAGAACATTTCCATCACCTCAAAAATAAACCCTATAGCTGTCATTCTCCTATCCCTCCTACTCCACCCCACCCTGGCCTTGGGCAACCATTAACCTGCTTTTTGTGCCTCTAGATTTCCCTACTCTGGACTTTCATATGAACAGAATCATATAACATGTGCACTGTGGCTGGTTTATTTCACTTAGCACAACTTTTCAAAGGTTGATGCAGCATGTATAAGGACTTCATTTCTATTCTAAGACCAAATGTTATTCCATTGTGTGGCTATGCCACATTTCGTTCATCCTCCTGTCTGCTGATAGACATTTGGGTTGTTTTGGTGCTGTGCTGTGCTTAATTGCTCAGTCGCGTCCGATTCTTTGCAACCCCATGGACTGTAGCCTGCCAGGCTCCTCTGTCCATGGGGATTCTCCAGACAAGCATATGGGAGTGGGTCGCCATGCCCTCCTCCAGGGAATCTTGCCAACAAACCCAGGTCTTTCTCATTGCAGGCAGATTCTTTACTGTCTGAGCCACCAGGGAAACCGAAGAATACTGGAGTGGGTAGCCTCTCCCTTCTCCAGGGGTCTTCCTAACCCAGGAGTCAAACTGGGGTCTGCTGCATTGCAGGCAGATTCTTTACCAGCTGATCTAACAAGAAGCCCTTGGGTTGTTTCTACCTTTTGGCTATTGTGGATAATATTGCTGTGAACACTTGTGCACAAGTTTTTCTGTGGACATGTTCTAATTTCTCTTGGGTATATGCCTAGGAGTAGAATTGCTGGGTCATAAAGTAACTCTATGCTTAATCATATGAAGAGCTGCCAGACTCTTTTCCAAAGCAGCTGGAGAATCTCTTTTTTAAAGCTATAGATTTTTTTTAAAATATTACTTTTCAGATACATGTTTTGACAACTGGCAAAAATTTGGAGGAAAAAATAAAATTCTAAGCTGAAATAAAAATAAATAAATTTTTAAAAAGCTCACACTGAAAATCCTACAAAACATCAAATAAGCTCTAAAATTAAATGATTAAAGAAAATATGGATGGATATTTTTATCATCTCCAGATAGGAAAATCTCTGCAATCTTGGTATAAAAAGAAAAAAAAAATCATAATTTGACAATATAAAAATTTAGTTCAGTTCAGTCGCTCAGTCATGTCCGACTCTCTGCAACCCCATGAATCGCGGCACACCAGGCCTTCCTGTCCATCACCATCTCCTGGAGTTCACTCAGACTCACGTCCATCGAGTCCGTGATGCCATCCAGCCATCTCATCCTCGGTCATCCTCTTCTTCTCCTGCCCTCATTCCCTCCCAGCATCAGAGTCTTTTCCAATGAGTCAACTCTTCCCATGAGGTGGCCAAAGTACTGGAGCTTCAGCTTTAATTTTTTAAAACTGAGACAAACAACAAACAACTAGGGAAACCTCCCTGTTATATATAATAATCTAAGGACTGATACCCATAATGAAAAAGAGAGTTCTTACAAATCAGTTTAATATTATCACCTAACTCCAGTACTTTGGCTACCTCATGCGAAGAGTTGACTCATTGGAAAAGACTCTGATGCTGGGAGGGATTGGGGGCAGGAGGAAAAGGGGACGCAGAGGATGAGATGACTGGATTGCATCACCAACTCGATGGGTGTGAGTTTGAGTGGACTCCAGGAGATGGTGATGGACAGGGAGGCCTGGCATGCTGCAATTCATGGGGTCGCAGAGAGTCGGACATGACTGAGCGACTGAACTGAACTGAACTCCCATATGCCCTCACTCAAACAGGGGGCCCATGATGACAGCTTTGGTCTTTGAGTATCAGTGCTGTCTTAGCTTCCTGGGGCTGCCATAACAAAGTAACACAGACTGGGTGGCTTAACCAATAGAAAAAAAAATTTCCCTTTGTTCTGGGGACTGGTAGTCCAAAATCAAGGTGTCAGCATGGTTGGCTTCTGGTGAAGGCTCTCTGCCTGGCTTGCAGACAGCCACCTTCTGGCTATGTCTTCACATGGCAGAGAGAGGACACGCACCCTGGAATCTCTTCTTTTAAGAACACTAGTCCCCTACCTCATGACCCCATATAACCTGAATTACCTCTCAAAGTCTTCCAATACCATCATATTCAGGGTTAGGATTTCAACATATAGATTCAGGTGTGGGGGTGTGGGAACAAACATCTAATCCATCACAAATGCCAAGTAGGGCTCCATGTCCAACAGCAATTTATTGAAACGTCTGGTATTTTTCCCTTGATCACTCCCTACAGGTTGGATGTGCCAGGTACATCTGTCATGATGTTCTGGGTCCTTCCTTTTGAAGATGCAGATTCTCTTTCAGCTAATGGGTTTCAGATCCAAGATCTGGTCAGGTCTGGGAACTGGCAAGGAGTGTGACTTTTTTACTGGGATGATTTCTTCTGAAGGTATAAACTGAGTGGTATCCTTGTTGTTTGCCCATCTCTTTTTCTTCCAGGGTCCCATGTTCCAGTAACCATCTCCTTAACTCTCTTCAATCTACTTTTGTCACCAAAGTGAAAAGTGAAGTGAAGTTGCTCAGTCGTGTCCGACTCTTTGTGACCCCAGGAACTGTAGCCTACCAGGCTCCTCCATTCTTGGGATTCTCCAGGCAAGATACTGGAGTGGGTTGCCATTTCCTTCTCCAGGGGAACTTCCTGACCCAGGGATCGAACCCAGGTCTCCCGCATTTCAGGCAGACATTTTAACCTCTGAGCCACCACGGAAGCCTAAAGCCTACCTTATCTAATGATATGTCCAGATCTCCTTGATCAGACACTCTCAGAACACAGTACCACATGTAATCAGTAGGTTCCTGTTGGGGAACTAGGAGCTGCAAGATGCTGGGAAGACCTTACAGCCTCTTTGGGACATAGTCCTTTCCCCATGTGGATCCAGACTGGTCACATCTTTCCATCTGTACCCTAAAACTTCACTAGAGGTGAGCCACGTAGGAAGGCTATGACCCTGGTTGAGGCAGTTCTCTTGAGGCTCAGATTGTCTGCCCACAAACCCCTAGTGACTACAACCAAAATCCTTCCTCAAGTGGAGTTCTGGTGATGCATTGCCAGCTCTGTCACGATATTTCATTGGAAGGAGTTTCCAGGACATTTTTCAAAGCAGAAACCCTCTCCTTGTATTTAATCTCCTCCCCATGGGAAAGGACAATGTTCACTTCAGGGCCTCCTTAGGCTTACCACCTACCTTCTCCTGCTCTTTGAAAAAGCTTGAGTGATAGAGGTAGGGTAGGATAATTAGTTAGTTTTGAAATCCCACTAGGAGATTAAATAGAGAAAAGGAATTTTAAGGGAGTTTGGGAGACTGTCCTAAGCTAATGACCCCTCAAGAAAAGAATCCAGTAACCTAGCAACAATCCAGTCTACCCTGAAGGTGGATCCAAGGTGGACACACTCAAGCCACAGGTCCTGATAGTTCAAAAAATAGACAATAGATCTGGGATCTGAATCTTGTTACATGAAGTCAGAGAGTTAATGGTCCTTGAAGAGTAGCATTTCTCCACATAGCCAGAACAAGACAGGTGAACAGAAAAAGAAACTGTAAAAGTGAAAGACGATAGTATACTGAAACCTGAGATGAATTACCATATGTTAGTACCTGTCATCAGTTCAGTTCAGTCATCAGTCATGTACAACTCTTTGCAACCCCACAGACTGCAGCACACCAAGCTATCCTGTCCATCACTAACTTTACTCAAACTCATGTCCACTGAATCGGCGATGTCATCCAACCATCTCATCCTCTGTCATCCCCTTCTCCTCCTGCCTTCAATCTTTTAAACATCAGGGTCTTTTCAAATGAGTCAGCTCTTTGCATCAAGTGGCCAAAGTATTGGAGTTTCAGCTTCTGCATCAGTCCTTCCAATGAATATTCAGGACTAATCTCTTTTAGGATGGACTGGTTGGATCTCCTTGCAGTCCAAGGGACTTTCAAGAGTCTTCTCCAACACCACAGTTCAAAAGCATCAGTCACCCTTTTGCTAATATACAAATGATTTAAATAGCATCTAACAGTTCCAGAAAGACCATATGGAGTTAAAGGAGGAGCTAATGATGTAAGCCTTGATGTCTACCTAAAAATGAGGAAGAAGGTGACCTTCTCCCCTCCCAGCGTTTCTTTGATTATAAAAACGTAGCCCTCTTTGTTCTTGGGGCTGCACTACCTTGCCTGCCTTTTTGTATCTCTCACAAGCATCCTATGCTAATAAACTCATTCTTCACCTGCCACTTTGCCTCACGCTTTATTCTTTCTGCATTGAGACAAAAGAACCTGAGCTTCAGTTAAGACCTGATAGCAAGCAAGTGGTTTTAATTAAAAGACAGTGGGTTTTGGATTTCCCCGATGATCCAGTGGCTAAGACTCCATGCTCCCGATGCAGGGGGCCCAGGTTCGATCCCTAATCAGAAAACCAGATGCCAGATGCAGCAAGGAAGGTCAAAGATTCTGCATGCCACAACAAAGACCTGGCACAGCCGAAGAAATACAGCGGGTTCAAGGCCCCTCATAAGTCAGAAATTGTGGGCTCAAGTCCCCGTCTCAGGTGCTCCTGGATTTGAGTTACTTCCGAGGAGGAGAGCAGCTTCATGAGGATGAAAAGCCACCCCTCTGTGACCACAGCACTTCTTTTCCCCTTCAAAACACTGCTGTTCAACTCCCAGGACAGAAGAAAAAAAAGTCCTTAAGTCAAGATCTGGTATAGGGGAAGCAATGCGGGAGGCTGGATGCAAGGAAAGGAAGAAAAGAAAAGCCCAGTCTTCATCTCATGGGAAGCCGCAAGCCCTCCGCATCAGCCACATAGAAGCTGCTTAATAAATATTATTTGACGATGATAATGACGCATCCGTTCTCAACAGCATATATTCCCTTGTCACTTTTTCCTTGCTCATAATTACAGAGAACGATCATAAAACACACACACACACATGCACATGTATATTTTTAGCTTCCCATTGCAAAGCGTTTGGCAAGCTGAAAATTCCTGCACCAGCTACCTGCAAGGACCATCTTGCAGCTCACAGAAATGCAGCCTGCTTGGAAATAGCAGCTGTTCAGCAGTCCAGGGCGAAGCCACAGAGGAGTGCAGGCAGGACCTTGAAGACAAACGACCTAGCAGATGAAGCAGCAGGTGCAATTCTAAGTAGCTGAAATATATATAAGAAGCAGATGCTAGGAGCTGAGCAGTGGGAAAGGGACTTCAGAGTCTCACCTTTACCCAAAGAGTTCTGGATTCTCTTCTGACCCAAAATGCCTAAAACCTGGAACAGACAACTGCCAGATCTAGAAAACAATCAAAAAGATATTTTAATCCCAAATTCCTAAAATATACATACTAGTACATATAAAACAGATAACCAACAAGGACCTACTGTATAGCACAGGAAACTACATTCAATATCTTGCAATAACACAGAATAAAAAATAATCTTAAAGAGAATATTATATATATGTATATATGTGTATTCTATCCATAATGGAAAAATCCAAATGAACATTTTAGCCAACTCAATATATATGTATGAATATACATATATATATAATCATGTCTGACTCTTTGAGACTCCATGGACTATACAGTCCATGGAATTCTCCAGGCCAGAATACTGGAGTGGCTAGCCTTTCCCTTCCCCAGAGGATCTTCCCAACCCAGGGATCAAACCCAGGTCTCCGCATTGCAGCTGGATTCTTTACCAGCTGAGCCACCAGGGAAGCCCAAGAATACTGGAGTGGGTATCCTATCCCTTCCCCAGCAGATCTTCCTGACCCAGGTATTGCACTGGGGTCTCTTGCATTGCAGGTGGATTCTTTACCAGCTGAGCTATCAGGAAAGCCTACATATATATGCATATATATGTATACACACACACACACACACACACACACACACACACACACACACACAGGGCTTCCCAGCTGTGGCTCAGCTGGTAAAGAATCCGCCTGCAATACAGGAGACCCAGGTCTGATTCCTGGGTTGGGAAGAGCTGCTGGAGAAGGGATAGGCCACCCATTCCAGTATTCTTGGGCTTCCCTGGTGGCTCAGCTGGTAAAGAATCTGCCTGCAGTGCAGGAGACCTGGGTTCGATCCCTGGGTTGGGAAGATCCTCTGGAGAAGGGAAAGGCTACCCACTCCAGGATTCTGGCCCGGAGAATTCCATGGACTGTATAGTCCAGTTCAGTCACTCAGTCATGTCTGACTCTTTGCAACCCCATGGACTGCAGCACACCAGGCTTCCTTGTCCATCACCAGCTCCCAGAGCTTGCTCAAACTCATGTCCCTCGAGTTGGTGACGCTATCCAACCATCTCATCCTCTGTTGTCTGTCCATGGGGTCCCAAAGAGTCAGACATGACTGAGTGACTCACTTTCACACACACACATATATATAAATTATTCATTAACATTGCTGCACAGCAGAAACTAACACAACATTGTAAATCAACCATATTCCCATAACTTTTTTAAAATTAAAAAATTATCTATTTTAAAGAAACATACATCACAGCCATCCAAGACCAATAATCTAGTCTAGCTAGGGTCATCTGTGCCAAGGTGGCTGAATGGCTGAGGCTAGGACAACAGGCATTTGTGAAACAAACACAACTTCCATAGTTAGGGTTACACTTGCAACTTAAAGGTTGTGACCAAATTTGGTTGCAGATCATCACAAAATGCTGGCTAAGTTTACAGTTGCTTGGAAATCTTGCTTTTACTGGACTTCACTAGTTCACTACAGTGGTAATTATCTATTTTAAAGAAACATACATCACAGCCATCCAAGACCAATAGTCTAGTCTAGCTAGGGTCATCTGTGCCAAGGTGGCTGAATGGCTGAGGCTAGGACAACAGGCATTTGTGAAAACAAACACAACTTCCATAGTTAGGGTTACACTTGCAACTTAAAGGTTGTGACCAAATTTGGTTGCAGATCATCACAAAATGCTGGCTAAGTTTACAGTTGCTTGGAAATCTTGCTTTTACTGGACTTCACTAGTTCACTACAGTGGTGTTTGTTCAGTTGCTAAGTCAGGTCCAACTCTGACCCCATGAACTGCACCAGGCTCCTTTGTCCTCCACTATCTCCTGGAATTTGTTCAAACTCATGTCCATTGAGTCAGTGATGCTATCTAACTATCTCAACCTCTGCCGCTCCCTTCTCCTCCTGCCCTCAATCTTTCCCAGCATCAGGGTCTTTTCCAATGAGTCAGCTCTTTGCATCAGGTGGCCAAAGTATTGGAGCTCCAGCTTCAGCCTCAGACCTTCTAAAGAATATTCAGGGTTTATATTGATTCAAACAAATCAGAATTTAAGTCAGAATGACATTTTAGATCTTTCACTTCAGTGTCATGGACTGGGAGTCTCAAAAGACAAGGGTGAACCAAAGGTGCGTTCTGATTAAAGCCAGAAAAAAGTATCAAAGCTGCATATGTTCTTCTCCCTCCCTCTCTCTTTCCTCTCCCTCCCGCTCTCTCTTTTCTTCCTTCCTCAAACATGTTTTTGTTATATTTTTTCTTTGACCTCTACAAAGTTAGACACCTTTCTTTTGAAACAGGGGAGTGCAAATGCTAAAAGAATCAGATGGTTTTTGTCCCCATTTTGATTTTTAAAAAATACTGTACTAAAAACACTGGAACAGCAACAAAGGAAAGAAATGTTCACAACTGTATTATCCCGTCAGCTTTATTCTTGCTTCCTTCCATCGTTGTTCATAGAATTGAATGCATGGCATAGCAAGAATCATACTTTTTACATTTTTATTGGAGTAGAGTTGATTTACAATGATGTGGTAGTTTCTGCTGTGCAGTATTGTGAATCAGTTATACACACTACACACACACACACACACACACACACATCCATTCTTTTCCCATATAAGCCATTACAGAGTATGGAGTAGAGTTTCCTGTGCTATACAGTAGGAAGAATAACCTTATACATATCATTTTTCTCTTTTGCATTTTTCACTTTATTCTGAATCATCACCTTTTTTCTTGTTATTTCAGCTCCCCTTCACTGCACATACTAGAGGAGAAACTGAGTAGAAGCAGGTATTCGGTCTATTTTGCTCACTGTTTCACCGTCTAAAATAGTGCTTGGCATATTGTAGGCATTCAATAAATATTTTTGAATGAATCATCATCTTTATGATTATACTTTTTAACAGATGCTTAGATCCCATTGAGCAGATAATGTGGCTATTTCCTGCTGCTGAACATTCAGGGGGCTTCCAACTCTTCGCTCCCATATGAGCAATAAAACAGCAGCTATCACCAGACCTATAGCTTCTTTCTTTTACTTGAGTTATTTCCTTTCTATGAAGTCTCATGAGTGGGGTCCATGGTTGAAGTGACTTTAACATTTTTATGCTTCTTGACATGAAAAAGAATTTACCAGTGTAGGCTGCCACTAGCAATCCCTAGGTGCGTTATCAGATAGTTTTCCAGCTGATTCCTAGGGGTGAAGACCAGGTCTGAGGACCAGATGGGAAGCGATAACAAGACATTTGTAGGTTGTACATCCTGGGAGCTCTCACTGCCTTCAATCCTCTGTTTTAAAGTCACCAAAGGCTTTCCTGGTTTGTGTGTTCCCGAGTACTTCCTTAAAGCCATCAGTCAGTCAGTTCAGTCACTCGGTCATGTCTGACTCTTTGCAACCCCATGATTTGCAGCACACCAGGCCTCACTATCCATCACCACTCCCAGAGTTAGTCAAACTCATGTCCATTGGGTCGGTGATGCCATCCAACCATCTCATCCTCTGTCATCCCCTTCTCCTCCCACTTTCAATCTTTCCCAGCATCAGGGTCTTTTCCAATGAGTCTGTTCTTTGTATCAGGTGGCCAAAGTATTGGAGTTTCAGCTTCAGCATCAGTCCTTCCAATGAATAGCCAGGACCGATCTCCTTTAGGATGGACTGGTTGGATCTCCTTGCTGTCCAAGAGACTCTCAAGAGTCTTCAACACCAGTTCATCAATTCTTTGGTGCTCAGCTTTCTTTATAGTCCAACTCTCACATCCATACATGACTACTGGAAAAACCATAGCTTTGACTAAACAGACCTTTGTTGCCAAAGTAACGTCTCTGTTTTTTAATAAGCTGTCTAGGTTGGTCATACCTTTTCTTCCAAGGAGTAAGCATCTTTTAATTTCATGGTTGCAGTCACCATCTGAAGTGATTTTGGAGCCCCCCAAAATAAGTTTGTCACTGTTTCCATTGCTCCCCCTCTACTTGCCATGATAGAGCCATCACCCATATCTTATTGGGTTTAAATCATTAAGTGTAAGCCAGGAGCTGGATCCTGTCGAGCAGCTGAATCTGACAGAGAGTTGGACTGCCCAGACACCTTTTGAAGCTCTTGGATTTCATGTGGGCTGGATGCAGGCTTCACACAACTGCAGCCTCCATCTGCTCCTCTGTTGTGAGCTATCATCCTCTGCGTGGGCATCGCTTACTCTGCACAAGATGTGTCTATGTAAAAAATTTGCCTTGCCACCTACTCCTTCACCACAACTGCACCTGTGCTCAGTCAAACCACCCATCACTCTATATCTGCTGGGAGCACACGGGCCAGTGGCCTGTAGAGGAAATTCATACAGAATTTACAGTCCAGCTCCATGAGTTGCCTGCTGCTGCTGCTGCTGCTGCTAAGTCGCTTCAGTCGTGTCCGACCCTGTGCAACCCCATAGACGGCAGCCTACCAGGCTCCGCCATCCTTGGGCTTCGCCAGGCAGAACACAGTTACCCTGAAATGGGCTGGGAAGATATTGGATGTTTGTGTGAGAAACACCTGTTTGATTTCCAGCTCTGAGAAGCTGTAAGAGCACAAGGGAATCACTCACCACTCAGCATCCTCAGTCTCCCTTTCTGTGACATCCCTTTCAGAGATACGCCTGCATCTCTCCTGGTTGGGCCAGAATCGCATGAAATTGGGTATGTGAATGCTTTGCAAACTGTGAAGTGCTACGAGACACAGAGCATTGTTGCCACTATGATGCCAACTGTGAAATACACAAGAGCCCTCGGGCAGCAGAAGGTGTTGTTTGCCCTCCCAGCACCCATGCCAGGCTCAGTCCTTGCTCATTGAATCCCAGTTGTGTTCAGGCAGCAGGTGGCTTTCTGTCTGGTGCCCAGGAATGATCATGACTGATTTAAAGGAGTCATGGAAACTCTGGCTTCTTTGCTGGTTTGAGACAAGCATGTGAGCCGATTCACACTCATGACACCAGAAGTGAAGCATTGCAGGGAATGGTGGCCAGTCTCTCTGATGGGATATTCCTCACTGACATAAGAAGGGAGCCTTAGGAGGAAACACAATTCTTCTCCTTCCGGCTCAGGTATTGCCAAGAGAGGCCCTGGTGCTGGGCACTGCAGCTACTTTCTGGCACAAGAAAGGGAGAGCCAAAAGCAACAGAGGGGCTGATCCAGGGTTCTGATTTGGTTGAACCAGTGCATTAACCATCTCTGGAACTGCCAATATCCAGATTCCTTGTTATATTCAATTTGTTGGAGGAAAAAAAAAATCAGATCTTCTCTTACCCAAAGGCACAAGGTGAGAATCATGATCAGGCTGAGGGAGTCTTGGCCAGCAAGCTTAGTTCCTTGCCTTCTTGCTTTTACCTACTTTGCTTGACTGTGGGTTACTCTGAAAATTACAATAATTAATAAAGCTCTGAGGCAAAACCAAAATCATATGTGAACTCAGAAGTAAGTGGCCGCAGGGAAATAAAATGGTGATATGAAGAATGAGTAAATGTGGACACTGAGGGCAAGCAGTGGATTGGGAGGTCTGCCACCACGGGCACTGAGGAGCAAGGACAGAGAACAGAGCTGGGCAAAGAGTGAGTTAAGGGGAGCTTGGGGCTAGACTGGAAACTCTGAGGAGGAGAAAGGCCTCCACCTGGAATGCTACTGCACACCCCTCTATCTGCGTGAATGACTGGATGCTACCCTCCAGTGCAACTCTTATTTTCTTGATGAGGCTGGATATTTTGTCTCCAAGCTCATAAAAACATTCAGTGTAACCTTCTGGTTTGTACGATGCTGTACCTTAAGTTCATGGAACTGTGCTAAGTATACTCCTTGGCTCATGACATGTAATCACCCGTGGTCCTTATTTAGTCCCTTCTACTTGTATTAGTTACATTACATAACAAACACTGCTAAGCCAATCTCACCCAAGAGTTAAAAATTAAAAAAACAAAAAAATGTACCAGTGATACATACCTATCTGTGTGCTTACCTGTTATCATCTCACTTTCCGGCTTGCCTTCTACAGGCAGTTAATACCTCGAATTTGTATTTATCATTCCTACCCTTCTCTTTTGCTTTATCCTATATATGTATATGTATAAATATACAATCAATATGCTTTTTAATTTTCCTGGTTAATTAACATCACATAGCTAAGAGTCACCCAAGTCGTGGCATGTGGCTGGAGTTCAGCTATTTCTCTGTGGTATGACACTCCATTGTGTGGATATGCCACAATTAATCTATTTGCTTATCAAAAGTCATTCATTTTTTAAAAATATCTAGAACAGAAATTCTATGAACAAACTCCATCTTTTCAAAGACAAGTGAGAAAAATACCCTCAAAATACAGAAGAGGCAGGTCTCAGTCACATATACAATGGATAAATAAATAACTAGGAGCTCTTTGGATAGTTAGACAAAGAATTTAACACATGAATAGGATTACTCAAGACTCAAAAAACTCTCTGTTTAAATAATTTGGGGTATATACATTCAGTTGAAGTACATGAACAGCTATGAGATAAATCTAAGGTTTCATCTTAAAAAGAGATAAAATGGAAACGTCGTTTATTTATCATTAGTTAGGCCAGTGGTCCATGACTGCATTTTGCTGAAAACTAATTTATCTTGGAAAAGTAGGGCGTGGCTGTCACAGACGAAATGAGGAAGAAAATTGAAGCAGTTCTTGTTATATTTGGGTCAAAATATAGTTTGATCTCAATTTTCTAGGTCATCTAGGTAAAACTTGTCCCTGGGATGGAACGGCTCAGTAATTACTTTATTTCACACTGCTTTTTATGATGGAAAATAAGTACATATTGGTTTTCCTCTGAAGGAAACATAAAGCACAACTTTGATACATTTGAGTATTAATAGTGTATATATTATATATTAATTATTCATTCATCTTTTAATCAACAAGATGTATTGAGCACTGTTTTAGGTGCAGAAGAAATATATGTTCTGAAGAGAAATAGAACAAAGAAGGGAGAGAGGGTGGAAGGTCTGGCATAGCTTCTCTTAGAAGTGACGTTGGAGGACATGTAAAAAGGATAAAAGAAGTGGCTATTTTTTTTTTTAACATTTAAATGTATTAGCTTTTTTATAGGGGCTTTCCTGGTGGCTCAGTGGTAAAGAAATCGCCTGCCAGTGCAGGAGATGTGAGTTCAATGATCCTTGGAGATCCCCTGGAGAAAGAAATGGCAACCCACTCCAGTATTCTTGCCTGGAAAACCCCATGGACAGAGAAGCCTGTCAGGCTACATACAGTCCATGGGGTCACACAAAAGTTGGACATGACTCAGCAACTAAACAACAACAAATAGTTGCTTTACAATGTTGTACAACAAAGTGACTTAGCTATAAGCATACATATATCCAATCCCTCTTGTCCCTCCCTCCCACCTAGCCCTAGCCCACCCTTCTAGGTCATCACAGAGCACCAAGTGACATGCCAGACAGCAGCTTCCCACTAGCTATCTGTCGTACACACGGCCGTGCACATACTTCAATCCCAGTCTCCCATTTAGACCCCTGTGCCCAACATCCATTCCCTACATCTGCAGCTCTATTCCTTCCCTACAAATAGGTTTCAGTTCAGTTCAGTTCAGTTGCTCAATACTGTCCGACTCTTTGCAAGCCCATGAATCGCAGCACACCAGGCCTCCCTGTCCATCATCACCAATTCCTGGAGTTTACCCAAACTCATGTCCATTGAGTCAGTGATGCCATCCAGCCATCCCATCCTCTGTCGTCCCCTTCTCCTCCTGCCCCCAATCCCTCCCAGCATCAGGGTCTTTTCCAATGAGTCAACTCTTTGCATGAGGTGGCCAAAGTATTGGAGTTTCAGCAACACTGATCTCCTTTAGAATGGACTGGTTGGATCTCCTTGCAGTCCAAGGGACTCTCAAGAGTCTTCTCCAACACCACAGTTCAAAAGCATCACTTCTTCAGCACTCAGCTTTCTTCACAGTCCAACTCTCACATCCATACATGACCACTGGAAAAACCATAGCCTTGACTAGACGGACCTTTGTTGGCAAAGTCAAGTCCCTGCTTTTTAATATGCTATCTAGGTTGGTCATAACTTTCCTTCCAAGGAGCAAGCGTCTTTTAATTTCATGGCTGCAGTCAGTCAACATCTGCAGTGATTTTGGAGCCAAACAAAATAAAGTCAGCCACTGTTTCCACTGTTTCCCCATCTATTTGCCATGAAGTGATAGGACCGGATGCTATGATCCTTGTTTTCTGAATGTTGAGCTTCAAGCCAACTTTTTCACTCTCCACTTTCACTTTCATCAAGAGGCTTTTTAGTTCCTCTTCACTTTCTGCCATAAGTGTGGTGTCACCTGTATATTTGAGGTCATTGATATTTCTCCCAGCAATCTTGATTCCAGCTTGTGCTTCTTCCAGCCCAGCGCTATTTCTCATGATGTACTCTGCATAGAAGTTAAATAAGCAGGGTGACAATATACAGCCTTGAGGTACTCCTTTTCCTATTTAGAAAACAAATAGGTTTACTTTTCCATTTTCCTAGATTCCACATATCTGCCTTAATATGAGATTTTATTTTTCTCTTTCTGAGAGGTGGGTATTTAGAAGAAAATATTTTGAGGTAGAAAAAGACAAGCACAAAGATAGAAGCATCCCAGGGGCTCTTAAGAAAACAAGGAGGGCAGAAGAGAAGGGTGTAGGAGGAAATGAGGAGGAGATGGCGTCAGCGTGAACACTAGGGTCTTGCAGGACTTGGTGAGGACCCCTAGAGGTTTCTGAGCAAGAGAAAGAAGTGATCTAACTTCCATCTTCAGAGGCTTCCTTGGCCTGCCTTTACACCTGTGGTCAGTGAAATGAAGGCGTGAAAGCAGAAGGAGGCAGACCGAGTAGGAGACTGCTGTGTAGTCCAGAGAAGTGATGCCTAAATTACCATAGGTGATAAGAGATGGGATTGGGGATATTTTTTAATGTAGAGACCACAGCATTTGCAGATGGCTTAGTGAGGCATGGGAGATGGAGATTCAGTTACAACCAACAGGATCACCCATGGGGTCTCTGCAACTTGAACAGTCAACACCTAATCCCAAGAAGTGGGTTTTCCCAAAAACCCTCCACCTTTACAGTTCCTGACTGAGGTCAGAGCATCTGAGTGGGAATAAGAAGCACCCCAGAGGAGACAGCCACTTACTTATTTTCTGTTTCTTACTGTCCCTGTCTATGTTAGAAGCACTTAGTAAGTGTACATGTTTATTTGAGAAAATTTGGAAAACAGAGAAAGAAGAATAAAAACAACCATCCTTCCACCACTGAGCAATTGTAAAGCCGTGTTGACATTCAGTGTAGGTTCCTCCAGGCTTTGCAAATAGGCACTCACACTTACAATGATTCTCACATTAAAAAATGAGAGCAGGATCACACTCCTTTGCAATTTTTTTCTTTTTAGCAATCTGACATCATCTCTCTTTTGTTACTGATCCATTGCAGTTTTGCTTAAACTTGTCTCCTACCCAAAATTATCCTTATGATTTTTGAAACAAATATGAACTGGGAGATGATTTCACTCTCATCGATCTCTTAAAAATATGAAACTGATTAACAGATTGACATTATTCTCCACTTTAGTCTTAAAAGGGAGGGCATTCAATCATCAGATGGGAGAATGGGGCCAGGGCTCTCTAAAGGGCCTTAAACTCTTCTACTGTGTGACTTTCAGACACAAGAATCTTGCTTTATATATATATATATATATATATATAGAGAGAGAGAGAGAGAGAGAGAGAGAGAGAGAGAGAAGCCAGAGGGTGGGCTTCCCTGCTGGCTCTCAGTGGATAAGAATCCACCTGCCAATGCAGGAGACACAGGTTTGATCCCTGGTCCAGCAAGATTGCACATGCTGTGGAGAAACTAACCTTGTGCAGCCCAACCACTGAGTCTGTGAGCCGCAGCTACGGAAGCCCGCTCATCGTAGGGCCCACATGCCGTGGCTACTGAGCCCGCATGCTGCAACTACCGAGCCTGCGCACCTAGGGCCTGTGCTCTGCAACAAGAGGAGCTGCCACGATGAGAAGGCCACGCAGCACAACTAGAGAAAGCCTTGCACAGCGACGCAGCCAAAAACTAAAATAAAATAAAAAGCAACCATAATGAAGTTGTGCCATTTGCAGAGATGTGGATGGACTGTCATACAGAGAGAAGTAAATCAGAAAGAGAAAAACAAGTATCGCATATTAATGCATATACTAAGACATGGAGTCTAGAAGAATGGTATAGATGAACTTATCTGCAAAGCACAAATAGACGTAGAGAACAAACGTACGGATACCAAGGGGGTAAGAGGTGGTGCAGGGAGGAAATGGAAGATTAGGATTGACATACATAGACTATTGAGACTGTGTATAAAATAGATAAGTAATGAGAACCTACTGTATAGCATGGGGGACTCTACCCCATGCTCTCTTGTGACCTAAATGGGAAGGAAATCTGAAAAAGAGGGGATATATGTATGCATATAGCTGATTCACTTGGCTGTACAGTAGAAACTAATATAACATTGTAAAGCAAATTTACTTCAATTTATAAAAACGAAAACACCCAAATTTGGTCTCTCCCATTTCTTCTAAATCATAAACCCACATAAAAAGCATTTATCTTTAAAATGAGAAATTAAGAATGGATTAAAACAACAACAACACCACCATATTCTGAGAAGCTTTAACGTGTAACAGTCTAAAATTTCCAGGCTCACAGCACTTAGGCCTGAGGCCACTTGGGTTCCTCATTTCCTCCCTTTACACTGTAATAGAAGCCTTTTCTCCCACCTGAGTACCAAAGACTAACCAGGCCCAACTGTGCTTAGCTTCTGAGATCAGATGAGATTGGGCACATTCAGGGTAGTATGGCCATAGGCTAGAAGGCTTTTCTAATAACCAAAGCTAGTAAGAGCCCAGGGCTCAGCTCTGTCATATGACTTCCCTGGTGGCTCAGACAGAAAAGAATCCACCTGCAATGCTGGAGACCTGCCTTCAATCCCTCGGTTGGAAAGATCCCCTTGAGGAGGGTATGGCAACCCCCTTCAGCATCCTTGCCTGGAGAATCCCCAGGGACAGAGAAGCCTGGCAGGCTACAGTCCATGGGGTCGCAAAGAATCAGACATGACTGAGTGACTAAGCACTTGAGTGGGTCAGAGGCAGAGCTGGAAACAAGACAAAGTTACATTCCAGGACCTCAACCATAGGACGCCAGTAAGTCATTTCCCAATAACTGTTATTTATTAGTATTAGTCTTAGCAGCATTGTTTTATTCTTATATATGAAGACTTTTATACTCCCTTGTGCATGCATGCATGCTAAGTCACTTCAGTCATGTCCAAATCTTTGTGATCTTATGAACAGCCAGGCTCCTCTGTCCATGGGATTCTCCAGGCAAGAATACTGGAGTGGGCTGCCATACCCTCCTCCAGGGGATCTTCCCAACCCAGGATCAAACCCATGTTTCCTGTGTCTCCTGCACTGGAAGTCAGGTTCTTTACCATTAGTGCCACTTGGGAAGCCCTCTATACCCCCTTACTGATAAGAAAAAGTGATGCTTGCAGAGCCAATAGTGTTTTATAGCTCTGAAGATGTGGGCTTTTACTTTCCTAATGATTTGTGGAATTTCATTTTTTGCCTTCAGTTCAGTTCAGTCACTCAGTCGTGTCTGACTCTTTGCAAACCCATGAATTGCAGCACACCAGGCCTCCCTGTCCATCACCATCTCCTGGAGTTCACTCAGACTCATGTCCATCAAGTCCGTGATGCCATCCAGCCATCTAATCCTCTGTCATCCCCTTCTCCTCCTGCCCCTAATCCCTCCCAACATCAAAGTCTTTTCCAATGAGTCAACTCTTTGCATGAGGTGGCCAAAGTACTGGAGCTTCAGCTTTAGCATCGTTCCTTCCAAAGAACATCCAAGGCTGATCTTCTTTAGAATGGACTGGTTGGATCTCCTTGCAGTCCAAGGGACTCTCAAGAGTCTTCTCCAACACCACAGTTCAAAAGCATCAATTCTTCAGCACTCAGCTTTCTTTATAGTCCAACTCTCACATCCATACATGACCACTGGAAAAACCATAGCCTTGACTAGATGGACCTTTGTTGGCAAAGTAATGTCTCTGCTTTTGAATATGCTATCTAGGTTGGTCATAACTTTTCTTCCAAGGAGTAAGCATCTTTTAATTTCATGGCTGCAGTCACCATCTGCAGTGATTTTGGAGCCCAAAAAAATAAAGTCTGACACTGTTTCCACTGTTTCCCTATCTATTTCCCATTAAGTGATGGGACCAGATGCCATTATCTTTGTTTTCTGAATGTTGAGCTTTAAACCAACTTTTTCACTCTCCTCTTTCACTTTCATCAAGAGGCTTTTTAGTTCCTCTTCACTTTCTGCCATAAGGGTGGTGTCATCTGAGGTTATTGATATTTCTCCCAGCAATCTTGATTCCAGCTTGTGCTTCTTCCAGCCCAGCGTTTCTCATGATGTACTCTGCATATAAGTTAAATAACCAGGGTGACAATATACAGCCTTGACGTACTCCTTTTCCTATTGTTTGCCTTAGAGGAGCTTAAACACTCAGGATGAAAAAAAGCAGTAAGTTCAGAGCTTCAGTGGGAATACTGGATGATTGTACTCATTATCACATCATTAAAGGGCTTCCCAGGTTCCTGGAATCTATCAAGACAGTGAGGAAAATATTTGGATCAGTCAGCTACACGTGCTAAGCAAAACAGTGGCTTTCATAGGAAACCAATATTCTTCATAATTAGCCAATACGTGCAGTCTATGGAAAGACATAAATCTTAGTGCCAATCCTTGTTCTGCCTTATTAATTGAGCAACCTTGAGTAAATTACTCAGTCTTTCTGAGTCTTTTCTGTAAAAATGAGAAGTTCTGATGATGAACTGAGGACATGCTTATAGAAATATTTAGCATAGTGTATAGTAATAATTATTAGTCAATATCTGGTAGATGCTGTTATTATTACTATTATTATTGTCATCATCATTATCTTCCTGTCATTATTCCAATTCGTCCATCCTAAGTAACTGTCATCCATGCTGGCTTGTTTCCCAGCACCTTCAAGGATCAGTAGGCTAGCGCATTATGGCAGGGTCTTTCTATAGTTCAGTCTTTTCCTATCACTTCTCAGCTCATATAGTTCTTGGCTGACCCGAGTAAGCCAAACAAGCTCTCCAAGTTGTTCTCTGTGGCCAGAAAGGGTCAGGGTCAGTCTGTTTGGGAGTCTGGTTCTTTTGGGGGAATAAACAGTGGAGAATGGAGACAGGGCTTGCAGTGAAGAAACTAGGTTCTGCAGAAAGATCTCTGAGACTGAATAGGGGAGCGAGAGAGGAGTTTTCTTAAGTATCAGGGATCTGGAATGACAGAATACTAAAACAAAGGCTTAGGAGAGCTCTGTGTGCAAGCTTTGAAAAGGACATGCCCTCTGGCACAGTGTTGCATCTCAACAGTGCAAAACAGGACTAAAAAGCAGAAGGTCCTTGCAGTGGGCTGAAAAATGGCTCTCCAAAAGACATCTCGGTCAAATCTTTGGAGCCTGTGAATGTTACCTTAATTGGAAAGAGGATCTTTGCAATGTGGTTAAGGATCTTGAGATGGTGAGATAATCTGAGACTGTCGTCAGTTCAGTCAGTTCAGTCACTCAGTCGTGTCCGACTCTTTGCGACCCCATGAATTGCAGCACACTAGGCCTCCCTGGCCTCCTTGTCCATCACCATGCTGTTACTGCTAAGTCGCTTCAGTCGTGTCCGACTCTGTGCGACCCCATAGACAGCAGCCCACCAGGCTTCCCGTCTCTAGGATTCTCCAGGCAAGAACATTGGAGTGGGTTGCCATTTCCTTCTCCAGTGCATGAAAGTGAAAAGTGAAAGTGAAGTTGCTCAGTCGTGTCCTACTCTTAGCGACCCCATGGACTGCAGCCTACCAGGTTCCTCCATCCATGGATTTTCCAGGCAAGAGTACTGGAGTGGGGTGCCATTGCCTTCTCCATCACCATGGTGAGACCTAAATGCCAACCCAAGAATGCTTATAAGAGAAAGAGAGAAGACAGAAAAGAGAAGATACAGAGGAGAAGGTGATAAAAAGATGGAGGTAGAGACCAGAGTGATGCTACATGTCAAGGAATGCAAACAGCCATCAGAAGCTGGAAAAGGCAAGAAAGGACTCTCCCTTAGAGCCTTCAGAGGAAACACAGTCCTGCTGACAACTTTGTTTTAGGACTTCCAGTTACAAGAACTGTGAAGAAAACTGTGCTTTTCTTCTTAAGCCACCAAGTGTGTGTTAATTTGTAATAGCAGCTATAGGAAACTTACACAGCCTTTCTTTCAATGTCCTGGGAAGCATATGCCTTAACCCTCAAGAACTCCTGAAGATTTTAGAAAGTGGTAGCCTCCCCCACAATCTTTCCTGCCCTCAAAACACACAACTGAGATTGAACTAGTCACAAGCCTGATAAACAGGACTTGGAGCTAAACCTAAAAGTAATTAAAAAAAAATAAACCTAGGTGCCTTTTCTTGGACCTAATTATTATGGAGTAAACCCTTTCCTGCTGCATCTAGGGATGCTTACAAACAGGTTGCTGTCATTAGGTTTCTCCTCCCCTCCTGTCATTGTCCCTACCTCCATGGCTGCAGGAAATTCCAGGGAAATGGAAGAAAAGCAACAGTCTCTTCCCAGGGATCTTAAGGTAGCATATCTCATTCCCAGAGGACTCCATGTATCAGGAAGTCAGGAATACCTCCTCCTCCCTGCAAAGGGTAAGGCTTTTCTATGGAGTCAGCGAACGCATGCATGTTAGGAAGATAACTCCATCTCACCTTGGTTCCAAATTCTCCAAGAAATTAATCCCACCAGCTCTTCCCTCTCCAACCCAGCATGGTCAAGGAAGATCTCCAGGAGTCTAGGTGCTTGTGCTATGATGCAAAATCTGTGCAAAATCTTCCTCATTTACTAATTTATCAACATCCTGCCCACACCTCTACCCAGTGATCTTTGAAGCACTAATGCATTCTGTACAAAATTTACAATTAAATTAGTTTTCCTGGTTTCATCCTTTCTTGTTATTTCCTGCCCAGTGATCACCAAACATCCTAATCTTTTGGAGTCTCTTTGATCTCTCCAGTGATGGGAGCTCCTCTGCCGGTACCACCTACATCTACTCTGCCATTGATTCTTTTCTCAGGTATTTTTTCTAAAAATGCCAAGTTATCCTAGACCTAAGCTAACAGCGTTATGAAACTCAGTTCAAAATCCATTTATCCTTTTTATTCCCTGGAACCCAGTGGCTGTTCCCTCACTTCTCATATCTAACTGGCTTTTTTCCCTGATAGGAAAATCTTTACTAAATTCTAAGCCCTTCTTCCTCACTGGAGCTATTTGGCAGATCCTGCTAGGAGATCAGAAAGCTAATTTCATACACATTGATAGACCTTTCACTCTTTCCCTACCTAATGATATAAAGAGTAACGGCAACTTGAGCTGGTATGTCTTTCCTTCCTATAAATATAAAGCTCTTGAAATGAATATGGGAAAAATAATATGGAGATGAGAGGATGGGGCTTGATACAAATCAGTGTGCCTTTCCCTTTCCCTTTCTTCTTCATGACCAGGAAGGTTGCATGTGGAGAGCTTCACAAAGGAAGCAGACAGCAAAAGCAGTTCCTTTTCTTGATCGCAACAGATTCCATTTGCACAGGATAACCATGCACAGTAGATTTTGTTGAGGTACAGGGGGCCAGGACCTGGTTTGCACTGTAATCCAGGGCACCGGATAATTGAGAGTAGAATTTTAGACACCTTTCTTCAGAGCTCCTCAGCTCGTCCCACCATTTGTGGCCTTTTCTACCCAGGGTCCAGCATTCTGCCATATTTCTGGGCCCTGTCTTCTCTTCAGACCTTCTATATCCCTTCTTAAACACCTCCCACTAGCACTCTGAAAAAAAAAGTTTTAATTGGAGTCTAGGTTACTTTACAACGTTGTGCTAGTTTCTGCTGTATAGCAAAGTGATTCAGCTACACCTATACGTATATCCCCTCTTTGCACCACAGAGCATTGAGTAGAGTTCCCTGTGCTCTCCGGTAGGTTCTCATTAGTTATCTATTTTATACATAGTATCAATAGTGTACATGTGTCTATGTCAATCTCCCAGTTCACCCCTCCACATCCTTTCTCCCCTTGGTGTCCATATATATGTTCTCTTGGTGTCATACATCTGTGTCTCTATCTCCGCTTTGTAAATAGGTTCATCAGCACCATTTTTCTAGATTCAACCTCTATGCGTTAATATACAATATTTGTTTTGTCTTTCTGACTTATTCTGTATGACAGACAGTCTCTAGGTTCATCCACATCTCTGCAAATGACACAATTTCATTCCTGAAATTATATTTTTTCCTACTGAAAAAGTTAATTTTATAATGCTGTGTTAGTTCCAGGTGTACAGCAAAGTGATTCAGTTCCCCCCCCCCCCACACACACACACACACTCTTTTTCAGATTCTTTTCCTATATAGGTCATGACAAAATATCGAGTAAAGTTCCTTGTGCTGTATAGTAGCTCCTTCTTGTTCATCTGTTTTCTGAAGAGTACTGTGTACCTTCTTTTCAGAGACTTTCAAAGTGTCTTTCTCTCTCTCTCATTCTATTCAAGTCATACTCTGAGAGCTGTCATTTCACAGGCCAAATGGTTTAGGCATTTTGCTAAACAATGTTTCCTCCCCTACAAGGAACTCTGCCCCCAGGGTGTGCCTATTTTCTCATCACTTCATCTTCATAATTCTACATTTGTGGAATATAGAGTTCCCTCTTCCCAACGTTTGTCGCTTCCCCCTCTCATGCCAGAATGAGGAAAAGGGAACCCTCAAAGCTTGTAACTGACTGACAAAAGCCAGGAAAGCAAAGAACTCAACAGGTGAGAGTTGTGAGACGTGGAGTGCTGCTGCTGCTGCTGCTAAGTCGCTTCAGTCGTGTCCGACTCTGTGCGACCCCATAGACGGCAGTCCACCTGGCTCCCACCATCCCTGGGATTCTCCAGGCAAGAACACTGGAGTGGGTTGCCATTTCCTTCTCCAATGCATGAAAGTGAAAAGTGAAAGTGAAGTTGCTGAGTTGTGTCCAACTCTTAGCGACCCCATGGACAGCAGCCCACCAGGCTCCTCCGTCCATGGATTTTCCAGGCAAGAGTACTGGAGTGGGGTGCCATTGCCTTCTCCGGTGGAGTGGTACTAGACAATGAAATTCTTTTATCATCACTGTGAACACTCCACCCCAGGGGGCCACAGATGGGCCTGGCTTACCATCCAGGTGGGCCAGCTAGTCTAGCAATTAACTCGCTGAGTCCTCCTACCTTCTCACTGAGCATGTGAATCCCAGGTAGGGAGGGAGGGAAGCTAGGACAGAAAGAGGGAAGGAAGGAAAAAGGCGAGAGAGGAAGATAGGAGGGGAGGGGAGAGGAGAAGAGAGAGAGGAAAGAAGGGTGGAAGAGTGTCCAGAATTCTAGGGAGGCATTGGGCCCAGAAGAGAAAAACTGCACAGTAAAATAACATAGCTTTACTACTATGAAAATCCTGATGGTTTGTGAGAAGAAATTTGCCCTTTTCTGAAATCTTGGCATCCTGGGGCTGCAGGAAGAGAGTCCTGACAACAAATTCCCTGAGCAAAGCAGACCGGAGAGGACGCTGCCCTTTCCTGTCGGGAATCTGTACAAACGAAAAATCAGAGGCAGGCAGAGCTTCTCGATCTGCCTGCAGATCCCGACCTATGTTTAGCAGAGGGTTCTGACATGGAACTACCCTTGGGTCACTGTGCCCTGATCCCACAGCGGCTTCTGCATGCCTCTTAAATCACCCAAATGTGAGAGGAAAGCTGGGCTGGACAGTGGCGCCAAGAGTAGACAGGAGTTCTCTCTACTCTATACAACTCTTCTGTAAATCTAAAGTTATTTCAAAATAAAAAATTAAATTAAAAATCAAAAGTGTCCTTCCAGGCCCCAAACCCCATTGGACACACACTGCACCCCAGATACCCAGCCTGGTCCTCTGTGACCTGATCGGCCTCTCTTTTTGATCGCATCTCCTAATTCTTTCCGTCCTAGTGACTCTCTTGGCCTTCTTTCTGTCCCTCGAATCTCAGAGTCCTTGGCATGTAGGTGCTTTGCCCCTGGCATTCTCACATCTTCACAAGGCTGGTCCCATTGCTTCATCTGGGTTTCCCCTCTAGCACTGCCCACGACCACCCCCCCGAGAAAAGCTTTCCTATGCAAAATAACACTCCATCTAATCCCTGCCACTCTGAATCCCTCAATTCTGCTTCATTTTTAAAATGACATCATCTTATAATTTTATATAGTATTGTTTGTTCATTGTCTGTCTTCTCCATTTGACTTAAGCTCCATTAAAGCAGGAAATGTGTCTGTCTTCTTTGCTGCATCCAGAGCCTAGAAAAGTCCCTGCAGAACAGCTGTTTCATAAATATTTCTTGACTAATAAATGAAAGAATGGAAACTTATGAGAAAATGAAGTGCCAGGAATGACCACAATATCTTTGAAGAAGAGGAAGTTTGGGCTGGCGTGGTATAGGCTTGCCCTGTAATATCCAGACGTTATACCACTATAGTAATTTATAATGTCATAGGAACTTCCCTGGTGGTCCAGTGGCTAAGACTCCAAGCTCCCAATGCAGGGGGCCCAGGTTTGAACCCTGGTCAGGGAACTCTATCCTGCATGACACAACTAAGAGTCGCATGCCACCATTAAGGATCCCACATGCATCCCCGAAGATGGAAGGAAGATCCTGCGTGCTACAACTAAGGCCCAGTGAGGCCAAACACATAAACAAGTAAATGTGTTCAAAATGTAATACATAATGTCATAAACCCGCATTCATCTTTTCTCAGGCAGATCCTCTCGGAGGATAGTTTCCATCAAAACAAGGCAATAGGGACTCCCCTGGTGGTCCAGTGATTAAGAATCCCTTCCAATGCAGGGGACTCAGGTTCAATCCTTGGTCGGGGAACTAAGATTCCGCATGACTCAGAGCAACGAAGCCTGCGTGCCTCGACTACCGACCCCCGGGCCACAACTAGCGTGCCTGCACCACAGCAAAACATCCACGTGCCTCAAGGAAGACACTGCGTGCTGCAGCTGAGACCCGAGGCAGCCACATTGTTAAAAAGGCAATGAACCAACCAAAAGAAATACAATGGAAAACAAGGGCACGGCTCGAGAAAGAGCATGGAGAAAACCAAACATGGGATGCTAGTAGCCCCAAGGGGAAGAAGGTCAATAGGATCCTCAGAATGATGGTTCATGGAGCTGATCAGCCTACCCAAACTGAAAGATGCCTACAGCAGGGACTCATTCAAGGAGAACACACTGACAGACTATCTGATGTGGGTAAATGTTAAGAGGAGATTTAGATAATTGCCATGGGCTATGAGATTGGATTACTAAAAGTACTTAGAAAAACAAGCAAATGAATAAAAGGTACTCAAAACAATGAATTAGTTGTACATATATATATATGTATATATATATGAAAGTGACAATGTTAGTCACTCAGTCGTGTCTGACTCTTTGCAACCCCATGAACTGTAGCCCAATAGGCTCCTCTGTCCATGGAATTCTCCAGGCAAGAATACTGGAGCGGTTAGCTATTTCCTTCTCCAGGGGATCTTCCTGACCCAGGAATCGAACCCAGGTCTCCTGCATTGCAGGCAGATTCTTTACTGTCTGAGTCACCAGGGAAGCCCCTTCATACACATCATATCACGTTTTCTTTATCCATTCATCCACTGATAGATACGTAGGTTATCTGTGTATTTTGGCTATTGTGAATAGTGCTGGAATATACATGAGAGTGAAGATATCTCTTCAATATTCTATTTTCATTTCTTCTGGATATATACCAGAATTGGGATTGCTGGATCACAGAGTAGTTCTCTTTTTAATATTTTGAAAAATTAGTTTTATACTGCTTTCCACAGTGGATGCACCAATTTACAACTCTACTAACAGTGCACAAGGATTCCCTTTTCTTCACATCCTCGTCAACACTCATCTCTTGTCTCCTTAATGATAGCCATTCTATGAGGTGAGAGACGATATCCCATTGTGGTTTTGATTTGCATTTCCCTGATGATTAGTGATATTGAGCATCTTTTCATGTAGCTATTGGCCATTTGTATGTCTTCTTTGGAAAAAAATGTCTGCTCAGTTTCTCTACCCATTTTAAAATCTGATTTTTTTTTCTATTGAGTTGTATGAGTCCTTGTATATTTTGCATTCAGTTCAGTTCAGTCGCTCAGTCGTGTCCAACTCTCTGCAACCCCATGAATTGCAGCACGCCAGGCCTCTCTGTCCATCACCAACTCCCAGAGTTCACTCAGACTCGAGTCCATCGAGTCAGTGATGCCATCCAGCCATCTCATCCTTGGTCGTCCCCTTCTCCTCATGCCCCCAATCCCTCCCAGCATCAGAGTCTCTTTCAATGAGTCAGGTCTTTGCATGAGGTGGCCAAAGTACTGGAGCTTCAGTTTTAGCATCATTCCTTCCAAAGAAATCCCAGGGCTGATCTCCTTCAGAATGGACTGGTTGCATCTCCTTGCAGTCCAAGAGACTCTCAAGAGTCTTCTCCAACACCATGGTTCAAAAGCATCAATTCTTCGGTGCTCAGCCGTCTTCACAGTCCAACTCTCACATTCATACGTGACCACTGGAAAAACCATAGCCTTGATTAGACGGACCTTAGTCGGCAAAGTAACGTCTCTGCTTTTGAATACGCTATTAGGTTGGTCATAACTTTTCTTCCAAGGAGTAAGCGTCTTTTAATTTGCATACTAACCCCTTAATGGATATGCGGCTTGCAAATATTCCCTCTCATTCACAGATTACCATTGTTTTCTTGATGGTTTCCTCTGCTGTACAGAAGCTTTTTCATCTATAGTCCCACTTGCTTATTTTTGTTTTGATTGCCTTTGCTTTGGTGTCCCATACAGAAATATCATTGCCAAAATCCAGGTCAAGGAGCCTACCAAAAATCACCAAGTGTCTCTTTCATGCTAGAGCAATGGAAAACTTTTCTGCTTCCATCTTATTTAGTCTCACAGCAGCTCAACACTCAGAGGACCCCTTCTGCCTCTTGAAAAACTATTCTTTCAGCTTCTGTGATGTTCTCCTGGGGTGTTACTTTGTTGGTGACAGTAAGTGGTAAGCTGAAAATAGCCTCCCAAATATATCTGTGTCCTAATCCCCAGACTCTGAATATGTTACTTTATGTGGCAAAAGTGACTTCGTGGGTATGATTAAGTTAGGGATCTTGAGATAGAGGAGATTTTCCTGGATTAGCTAAGTGAGTCCTCAATGTAGTCACAAGTATCCTTATGGGAGGGAAGGAAAAGGGGATATGACTACTGAAGAATATGGTGAAGTCACAGCTCAGCAAGACGCTACACTGCTAACCTCAAAGATGGAAAAGAGGACCATGAGCCAAGGAGTGCAGCTCTAGGAGCTAAAAAAAAAACAAGGAAACAATTCTCCCCTAGAGCCTCACCACCCAAGGAGTACGATCCAGCAGACAGTATGGTTTAAGCCCAGTGACACTGATTTGAAACTTTCCACCTCCAGAACCCAAAGAGCCTAACTGTGTATTATTGTCAACACCATGTCTGCAGTAATTTGTTAGAGTGCAATAGGAATCCAGTATACTTGCTGTCACCCTGTGGCTTTCTCTTCCCCTGTAAGTCCTTTAAACTCCAAGTGCTACGGGGCTCAGCCCTGAGCCGACACAACCTTTCCCGTTACACTTTCTCCCTGATGGTCTAGTTGCTTCCCCTCCCCCCAACACACAAACTGTTGAATGAATTGATGAATCAGCTCCCTTAAGTGCTAGCTGACAGCAGGCTTTCATATCTTGACCTTGGAGAATAGGAAGTCCGGTTTTTCCAGAAATATTTGGCACTAACGTGTAAAGGGATCTTGAGTAAGTCACTTTACCTCTCACTGTCCACTTGTTCCCCATGAGATATCCTCATCTTTCCATCCTGTGAAGGAAGGCAGTCAGTCAAAAGAGCCTCAGCCTCACAGATTCAAGACATCTGTCTGCAGGCGCTTCCTGTGCAACGACTGTATTTACTCTAGAACCTAGAATTAGATTTAAGAGTGCTCCCAGCAGGGCCTCGTGTTCTTCTGCCATCTGGGATCTTCACTGCCTGAGCTGGAGCCATGAAAAGCAGCTGAAAAACAGCACCGTTTCTGGAGTCCAGAGCTGCTGTCCTTGAAAATTTCTGCCACCCAATTCCCTTGTCAAAGGGCTCAGTGTTGAGACATTCCTGGTAAATCTGGAATGACATGTGGTCAGGATGCTGCCCAGCTCACCTAACATGTCACAGGAAAAAACAAAACAGGAGGAAAGTCTTCAACAGAGGGCACTGGTGTGCCAATGAGCGAGTGCTTTGAGAGAACAGCGGGTGGCATGTGTGGCCATGTTGAGGGCACACCATCATGAAAAGGAGAGGTGAGAACCCCCAGCTCAGCATGGCAAGGCACGCTGGACCCCTTAGATGGATGGCTTGCGTTATCTGCCGAAGATGGATTTGAGAGCGCAGAAACTTTTCACTTTAGGTGGGATGTGCCTAAAGGATGCATTGTTAGAAAACTCCATTTGAGAAAATGTTAATTAAAAAGGAGACACAGACATTGTGGACATAGTCTGATAAGGAGAGGGCAGGATGATATGAGAGAATAGTGCTGAAACATATACACTATCATAAGAAAACAGATAGTAAATAGGAGTTTGATGTATGATGCAGGGAACCCAGTCAGTGCCCTATATAACTTAAAGGGGTGGGGTGGACATGGAGGTGGGAGGGGGGTTCAAGAGGGAAGGGACATATGTATACCTAATGCCAATTCGTGTTGACGTATGGCAAAAACCATCAAAATATTGTAAAGTAATTATTTCTAATAAAAAAAGGTACTTTCCTTTTTTTCTTCTTCTCATTCTGCAAATATCTGTTCCTGTATTTAGACCCATTGCTCTGACTGTATGAAAGGGAGACCTTAAGTATGTGAAAGATTGGCCCGCTGAGCATCACCTGGTAAACATCAGCAGGGCCTTAGGGACGCAAGCCAGGAGGCGGGTTCTCCGATGTCTGGCCTGCCAGGTGTGGCTTCTGCTGCTCTGTGTATCCGTATGTTTGGATGGAATTAAGCTGCTTGGTTTGTGGATAAGCCAAAAACTCAGGAGTCTTGGATAAGGTCTTCACTCTAAAAGTAGGACTTTTGGATCACTGATTTCAAATTCCTATGACCTGAATGCAATGTGTGAGCCCCTTGTGTTCCTGGAGACCTGATTTCCAATTTTGAATGTTTTAGTTCCTACCTTCCCACACCAAAGCCTCTCCCCAGAAGTAGTAACCTTTGTTTCTTGAGCTTTGGGATCTATTGAGCTACTTTCAAATGGTGGTGGGGGTGGGGGGAGGGGGAGGCAGAAGGAGTTAAAATAACTTGATGGTTTTGTGCCAAGAACAGGCCCTGAAAGATTCCTGAAAAAAAGACAAACAATTTGAAGCCCTGCTCAAAGTTAGTTCCCATACGTCATCTTGTGCTTATGGTCAGTCGCTCAGTCATGTCCAACTCTTTGCAACCCCATGGACTGTAGCCCACCAGGCTCCTCTGTCCATGGGATTTCCCAGGCAAGAATACTAGAGTGGGTTGCCATTGCCTTCTCCGAGGAATCTTCCCAACCCCAAGGATTGAACCTGAGTCTCCTGTATTGGCAGGTGGGTTCTTTACCACTGAGCCGCCTGGGAATGATAAATTCATTAGGGTAAAGACATTCTCTCCAGAGCATCAGTCTAGTAGGGTTTTTGTGAATTACTTTGTACAGATATTCACTCATTCATTTATCCAGTGTATTTTTATTAGCTTTCAAGGCAGAGGTCCATAAGTAAATGGGGGTCACAGTACTCAGGGCAAGGGAGTCTTGGCTTGGGCTTCCTGGAAGGCCTGGACATGGTGGGGACTTTGAATGGCATGCTCAATGGCATAAAGCAATAGGCACTGGAGAGGAAGAAGGCGGAGAAGACAGGAGGAGAGTGGGAAAGCACCCAGCTGATGGCCATCTACCGTTTGCGGATGAACGACATTCTTGTTTCCATTTGCTGAAGCTGCTCTGTAATGTCAATAGGCCCTGATGCAGGTAAGCTGTCTGGTTTATGGATACACCAAAAACTTAGAAATCTTGGTTAGTTTTCAGATCTACAAGCAGGGCCTCTGGATCATTTGTTTCAAGCTCCTGTGACCTGAACACAGTCCACGACCCTCTCTACAGTGAGAGCTCCATGAAGGCAGGGACCAGCTCAACAAATGCACATGGTGCTCTGTGTCCACTTCCCTGCGACTCTTCTTTAAGACAAGATCCATGTTCTTCCCACACCCCCAGCAGCTCCCACTCTCCTCTGCGTCCTTGCCACCCTCTGTCTCACCCCTGGCCGCTCGTGGCCATCCACCATGGCCTGGCTGCTCCTTATCACATCTTCACTCACCACAAGATACTTTATTTCCCCTACCGTGGCCATTCTTCCCTAAGATTTTGATAATTTTCCCACTCAGGTCTCAGTCCCAATGTCTCTTCCTGCATTCACACTTCTGGAAATTGCTCTTCCCCTGAGAGCAACTGGGAAAACTGGTAAAGATAGAACTGTGTCTCTGTGGAAGCAGCAAAAAGCTACCAAGGCTGAGAACTGCAGGTCTAAGAGGGAAATGTGGCAATAGAGGAGTCTGGCATCTGGGACCACTTTCTCAGAGGCATACAAGAATTCTGAACATGGAAGTTGAGTGCCTGACAAGCTGAGCAGAGTTCACATACCGAGAACTCAAGATCATTTAAGAGTACATTCTTTTTTATATATTTCTTCTATTTTATTTATTTTTAATATAAATTTATTTATTTTAATTGGAGGTTAATTACTTTACAATATTGTTATTCTTTTAGAGACACGCCATTGTTCATTGCAACACTATTTGAGTCGCCCAGACATGGAAACAACCTAAATTTCCATCAACAGATGAATGGATAAAGAAGATGTGGTACACATATAGAAATGAAATATTACTTGACCATGAAAAGAATGAAGTAACACCATTTGCAGCTACACGGGCAGGACCGAGAGGTTATCATACTAAGTGAAGTTAGAGAAACACAAATATCAAATGATGTCACTTACATGTGGAATCTTTAAAAAGCAATGATACAAAAGGACTTATTTACAAACCAGAGGTAGACTCACAGACAGAAAACAAACCTATGGTTACCAACGGGGAAAGGGAAGAGGGATAAATTAGGAGTTTGGGCTCAGCATATACAGACTACTGTATATAAAATAGATAACCAACAAGGACCTACTCTATAGCCCAAGGAACTATACTCAATATTTTGCAATAATCTACAAGGAAAAATAATCTGAAAAAGCATAGATATAGATACAGATACAGATAACTGAATCACTTTGCTGTACACCGGAAACTAACACGACATTGTAAATCAATGATACTTCAATTAAAAAATAAAATTAAAAGAGAGGAATTATAGGCTTCCTTCATTCAATTAAAAAATAATAAATAAATTTAATAAAAGATAATAATTTCTACTAAGCCACAGCGATGAGCAGGATGTATCAATGAATCAGTCTTTTTATGTTTCTTCCTTAAAATATACGCTGCTACTTTATGAATAGTTTTTAAGAAAGAAAGAAAGAGGAAAACACTATGGGCTTCAGAGACTGCTGAGGAGGAGGAGTCTAAGAAATATCCTGAGCTATTAGTTACTTTGGGAATAAGTGTGAACCAAGAGACCAGGCTTCACAAGATCTGAAGGTCAGCTTCAAATAATTTAATCCATGATTCAATTAAGGCAATCTGGAATTATGAGTGTTTGTAATTTAGATGCCTGCCAGAAGCAGTACATCCTCTCTGGAAGGCTATAACAGCATTAAAAGTCCCAAATTAGCTCTCTATATTTACATGTATAATATCTGGCACTTATTAAAACATAATTAGATGGTATGGTGATGGATGGAAACTAAATTTTTGGTGGTGAGTACACTGTAGTATAGAAGCAGAAATATAATGTGCATGTGAAACATGTAATTTAATAGATCAAAGCTATCTTTTATAAATACACACACACATATATGTATAATTAACCATGTAGGAAGATATAGCATGACCCAAAATAAAGGGAAAAATAGAAACAGACCTACAACAGGTCCATTGAATAAAGCAGATACAAATGTTAAAGAAACCATGATAAATATATTTAAGAATGTAAAAGGATTAAGAATTTTGATGATTAAGTGGAAATCATGATTCAAAACTATAAAAGATGAACCAAATATAAATTCTAATATGGAAAACTACTATGACTGAGATTAACACCATATTGGATGGATTTAACATTGGATTCAACATTAAAAAAAGAGAGAATTTATAAGGTAAAAGCCAGGTCAAAAAATGTATACTTAGAATGAAAAACAGACAAAAATTGGGACTGATGCACGGGGATAATCCAGAGAGAGGGTGTGGGGCGGGAGGGTGGAGGTGGGGGTCGGGATTGGGAGTTCATGTACACTCATGGCTAATTCATGTCAATGTGTAACAAAACGAATACAGTATTGTAAAGCAAAACAAACTAAAAAATAAAAATTAATTAAAGAAAAAAAAAAAGAAAAACAGACAAAAAGAGAATACAAAAAATAAAAAACAAAAAGGACATGGTGAAAAGTTCTAACATAGTCAAACTTTTGTCCCAGATAGGAAAGACAGAAGGAATGGGGCAAAAGTAATGCTTGAAGAGATATTATTTAGCTGATGAGAATCCATAGCTCTGTGTGTGTGTGTGTGAGAGAGAGAGACAGAGGACAGAGAATTTCTATGGCCGTGGGGCTTCCCTGATGGTCCAATAGTTAAGAATTCACCTTACAATGCAGGGGACATGGATTTTATCCCTGGTAAGTGAATTAAGATCCCACATGATTTGGGGCAATTAAACCCATGCTCCTTGGAAGAAAAGTTATGACCACACTAGACAGCATATTAAAAAGCAGAGACATTACTTTGCCAACAAAGGTCCATCTAGGCAAAGTTATGGTTTTTCCAGCAGTCATGTATGGATGTGAGAGTTGGACTATAAAGAAAGCTGAGTGCTGAAGAATTGATGCTTTTGAACTGTGGTGTTGGAGAAGACACTTGAGAGTCTCTCGGAGTGCAAGGAGATCCAACAGTCCATCCTTAAGGAGATCAGTCCTGAATATTCATTGGAAGGACTGACGTGAAGCTGAAACTCCAATACTTTGGCCACCTGATGCGAAGAACTGACTCATTTGAAAAGACCCTAATGCTAGGAAAGATTGAAGGTGGGAGGAGAAGGGGACGACAGAGGATGAGATGGATGGATGGCATCACCAACTTAATGGACATGGGTTTGAGTAAACCCCAGGAGTTGGTGATAGACAGGGAGGCCTGGCATGCTGCAGTCCATGGGGTCACAAAGAGTTGGACACGACTGAGCGACTGAACTGAACTGCAATTACTGAGCCCATGCTCCACAGAGAAGCCCCCATATGCCGCAACTAGAGAAAGCCAGCTCAGTCAAAAAAAAAAATTCTATGGCTGTGCAATAGCCTACAGGAGCAAAGCTATATTGACCCCAGGATTTTAGCCCCCATCCAAAGTCCACCCCACCCCCCAGTCATCAGAGTCACCCACGTCTCCCTCCTATCCTTCTCTCAGTCTGGGATGTTTGCTGTGGGAGTCAATAGTGCTCTTCACCAGAATTTCTGGTTCCCTGTCCCCTGGAAGTCAGATGTGAGCAGGTGCCTTGCCTTGGAAATGACATGTGACTGTCGCTTGTCTTAAGGATAAATTCAACATATGTTCTTGCTCCTTCTCTCAGTGCCAATATACAGCCTCCATCAGCCCTGTTTCCAGGTGATCACAGAGGCAGAGCTTGTTCCCGATCTGTGAGGAACACTTTACACACGTGAGAAACCTCTACTGTTTAAAGCCACTGAAACACTGGGGTTGTTGCCACTATACAATACAGCCTACCCAGGCACTGTATAACACTGCCTTTTCCATCTCATCCTCACCATTTCCTTCCTCTTTCAACTCAAGCAATCAGGAGATCTTTTCTTTCTTTAATTTAGGCAATAGAATCTTTCTTTCCCTTTAGGACCTTATATATATATAAAAGGCATGCAAGCTGAGTCACCCTGTGGTATGCGGGATCTTAGTTCCCTGACCAGGAATTGAACCCGGATCCCCTGCACTGAAAGGTGAATTCTTAACCATTGGACAAACCAGGGAAATCCCTCTATTCTTATTTCCTATTTCTCTTTACTAAAGGTGGACATCTCTTTCATTTCTAAGAATGCCCCTTTTATCTACTTTCTTTGTTACAGATAGCTGTAGCTTGACACAGCAATGGAAATGTCTCAGGCAAATGACTAAAAATCCTATCTTAGGGAAAAGTCTAACTTCCTCATCTCTCTGGCTGTCTGAAGCCCAGCCTTCTCTGAACTTCAAGCATTCTGCGGCAGTTCTGGTTGTCACTGCTGGCAGATGGAGAGGAGCTGCTCCAGGTTTTGTGTGAGTGCGGAATTCAGCCGGAGGATCCTACTGGCAGAGGCTGCAGTCAGTTAAGGATTCTGGGCCATCGCCTAGCAGGCTGCTGGCATGTGATAAATGTAAACAAATAAACCACAGGCTTTGGACGATAGCTTGAGAACTGTATGAAAACAAAGAAGAAATCTAAAAAAGAAGGGACAGATGTACACATATGGCTGATCCACTTTTCTGTACAGCACAAACCAGCACAACATTATAAAGCAACGTCAGTTCAGTTCAGTCGCTCAGTCACGTCCAATTCTTTGCATCCCCATGGACTGCAGCACGCCAGGCTCCCTGTCCATCACAATTCCCGGAGCTTACTAAGACTCATGTCCGTCCAGTCAGTGATGCCACCCAACCATCTCATCCTCTGTCATCCCCTTCTCCTCCTGCCTACAATCTTTCCCAGCATCAGGGTCTTTTCCAATGAATCAGTTCTTCGCAATTATACTCCAGTGAAAAATTTTTTAATGTAAAAAAAAGGTTTTTTTTTTTTTTCAAAAAGGATTATACTATAAGCATTGTTTTATAATCTAATATTTTAAACGTGAAAATATACTATGGCTACTTCAATGTGATTAAATATTCTTCTAATGTTAAAAAAAAAAAAAGAAGAAGAAGAAAACTGAGAAGAAAGAATCCTTCTTATGATGGCCTGGTTGTATGGTGAGCATCCTGTTCTGTGGACAAGGACAGAGGCTGAAGCAAAAAGTTTCATCGGGTTTTTTTTTTAATGCCCGAAATTAGCAGCCTGGATGTGTATCTAGATATGAAAGGGCATTCCTCTCGGATCAGCAAGGGTGAAGGAAATCCTCTCTGATTTGCTAGAGAAGATGATTTTGTGTTTGTCAAGTATTGTGTTTTTAAAAGCTCCAATGGGTCTGTGAATTCTAGTGCTTACAGTTGCTAAACACACAGACCCATTTTCTACAAACCAGAGGATAATGAAAGGCTTCTGTCCTTTCCAGGCAAGAGGATGAGTCACAGAGAGCATCTGAGGAAGTCCAGTCTCCTGGGGGGACAGGTGGAGTTCCTCTCCCGAGGGAACTGGTCCCCGCTGGGCTCAGTTGGCTGTTTTCAGCCTACAGTTCTATATCCCATCTCTCAGCACTCAGCCTCTGAATGCCCCACAGCTGGAACACTGCTCTTTCCACACAAAAGTTCAAAATCCCCTTTCTTTCTCTCTTCCTCCCACAGACCTAGCAGCAATTTATCTCCACAGCATGCCACAGCTGGAGCGCAGGAGGGGTTCTGACTCTGAGGAGGGGCAGCTGTTTCAGGCTGGGCCCTGCCCTGGAGAACACTCTGGCACCCTACCTCCCCGGGGCCACGTCGTGCCTCTCCCTGGAACACTCAACATTTGGTGAGAATGGTGGCTCAGTTCTCCAGGCAGAACTGAAACAGCTGCCATTCGATGAACTATTTTAAAATATACTGGTGTTCCTTAGAGGCAGGGAGGTGAGACCGGTAGATTTCTTTGGAATCCGGGAAGAAAATGAAATGTGGTCTGTCTGCCCAGCACCAGCCGTGTTCGTGGGTAGAGCAGGTGGCTGCCTATATGTTGGTCTGTGAAGGGTGCCAGGAAGATTCCCAGCCAAAAACCCAACCCTCCCCCCAGGCATCCAACTGGTCCTGAGATGCTAAAATCTACCATCCTTCATTCCGTCATCCTTTCCTTTACAGGGTTCCCTCCTTCTGCGTCCTCTTTACAAATGCAAGGAATTCTAGGAGGTGAATAGTCTTTCTTATTAACTCTGTTATAGACTGAATTGTGTCCCTCCAAATTCATATGCTGAAGCTCTAACTCCCAGAACCTCAGGATGTGATGGTGTTTCAAGAATGGGCTTTCAGGGAGGTAATGAACGTTAAATGAGGCCATGTGGGCGGGCGCTATCCAGTCTGACTGGTGTCTCTGTAAGAAGAGGACATTTGGAGATACAGAAAGATGCCAGGGATGTGCATGAACAAAGACAACATGAAAAGGCTGCCAGAGGGTGGCCATCCCCAAGCCTAGGAGAGAGGCCTCAGGAGCCTACCCTATCTGCACCTTTATCTTGGACTTCCCGCCCCCAGAGCTATGCAAAAATAAATCTCTGCTGTTTAAGTTGCTCCATCTGTGGTATTTTATTACAGCAGCCCTAGCAAATGAATACAGTCCTTAATGTAAATTAGTTTATCCACAGAAACAGACTCACAGACATAGAGAATAGACTTCTGGTTGCCAAGGGGGAGAGGTGGTCCGGGAGGAGGATGGATTGAGAGTTTGGGATTAGCAGATGCAAACTGTTACATGAAGGATGGATAAACAGCATGATTCAACTGTACAGCATATGGAACACATTAAATATCCTTTTCCATAGTGGAAAAGAATATGAATATATATATATATATATAACTGAGTCACTTTGCTGTACAGCAGAAATTAATACAACATTGTCAATCAACTATACTTCAGTAAAATACATTTTTTTTAAATCCCTAAATTAGTTTATCCAACTCTCTTCTCTTTGCCAACTCATCAAGGTTTGAAGTGGAAAAGGGAAAGAGGGTCTTCCCCAGAAGAGAAGGTCTGGAGAAGATTCCCAAAGGATTATAAGGGAGTTGAGCAGGCGGGAGGCTGATGTCTTAGACTGGAAGGAGGGAAAGATAAAGCGTCACCCCAGAGCTTAGATGCAGATGTAATAACACTGAGTCCCGCTAAAGACAAACATCTTTGTCTTCCCAAGTTTGCTGCATCTGACCCTGTACATCTCACTGGCTCCCCCACAGTGCACGGCTCACCCTCCCTCTCCACCCAGCCCCCACCCGAGTCTATGTGATCCGCACTTTTCCAGGAACAAAGAGACAAACCACCCTCCAACCCATCAGGTTTGCATTGCAGGCTACTGAAGTGCAGCTGGCCCACCCTGAGAGCCAAGGCTATTTCTTAGTCCTGTAACCAAGCAGCACCCTATAGGTCCTTCTAAGGGCAGACCCCTTCTCCCGCCTCTTGTTTGTAGAAAAGCTTCTGTGTCCCGGACCTCCCCTTAGCCGCAAAAGGCTGGCTCAGGAATTGAGGACTGAAGAATATGAGCATGTAGTGATAGAATCAAAAGTTGGCATTGGGCCAGGAGAACTGGGAACAATTTAAGTAATCGATCAGCCATATAGCAGAGTCACAGAATCTTTAGTTCTTCTTAAAGGACATAGATAACAATGTCTGATACACATTCCTGATTTGTTTTACAGATATTAATATCCTCCTCGGATGGAAGAAATTAACTACACAATGACCATGAGCTCATAGTCCCAGTCTCCTGGAGCCTGAGGATTGATGATGTAAACCTCGGTGACAGCACCCTGTGACCCCACCACCCAATAGAGAACTGTGCCCAAGCACCCCCTGTGCAGTCTCCCTCATCTTACCTTTAAAAACGCTTCCCTGGAGTCCATCAGGGAGTCCCGGCCTTTTGCGCACTAGCTGCTCTGTACTCCTCGCTTGGTGGCCTGGAGTAAATGCTGCACTTCCCTACACTACAACCAAGTGTCAGTAAATCAGCTTTCCTGCACACGTGAGAGGGCTTCCCGGGTAGTGCTAGTGGTAAAGAATCCGCCTGCCAATGCAGGCAGACGCAAGAGACGCAGATTCGATTCCTGGGTCGGGAAGATCTCCTGGAGAAGGGCATGGCAACTCACTCTAGTATTCTTGCCTGGAGGAGCCCACAAACAGAGGAGCCAGGTGGGCTACAGTCTGTGGGGTCGCAAAGAGTCAAACACGACTGAGGCAACTTAGCACACACACGGGTAAGAGGACCCAAGTCGGTTTAGTAACATTCGTTTTAGTCATTGTATGGTCATGTATGGATGTGAGAGTTGGACTGTGAACAAAGCTGAGCGCCGAAGAATTGATGCGTTTGAACTGTGGTGTTGGAGAAGACTCTTGAGAGTCCCTTGGACTGCAAGGAGATGCAACCAGTCCATTCTAAAGGAGACCAGCCCTGGGATTTCTTTGGAAGGAATGATGCTAAAGCTGAAGCTCCAGTACTTTGGCCACCTCATGCGAAGAGTTGACTCATTGAAAAAGACTCTGATGTTGGGAGGGATTGGGGGCAGGAGGAGAAAGGGACGACAGAGGATGAGATGGCTGGATGACATCACTGACTCGATGGACGTGAGTCTGAGTGAACTCCTGGTGATGGACAGGGAGGCCTGGCGTGCTGTGATTCATGGGGTCGCAAAGAGTCAGACACGACTGAGTGACTGAACTGAACTGAACACCTAATATCTATCCCTGGGTCAGGAAGATCTCCTGGAGAAGGGGAATGGCAACCCATTCCAGTATTCTTGCCTGGGAAATAGTCCCTGAATGAGTGGAATATCTGCTGATTGAGTCAATATGACCTGCTTTATTTCTTGCCAAAGTGAGATCTGGATTAATTCAAAGCACATTCAAGGACTTACTCCAAAAATCCTTCAAATTACAGCTTGAAGATCATCAATGACCTGGCCACCCATCTGGCCAGTTTCCTCCCGTGTTGGTCAAGAATTAGTGTGGCTACTCAGCCAGCCCGCCTGCAACAGAAATTTGGTCACAACTGTGTTCGGAGCCACCCAATGTAGGCCCTTCACTGTAACAATAATCTGAAGAGGTTCTTCAACACGGGGCTTCCAGTCACAGCCACAAATAGTTACTAAAGGCAGGGTCCTTTAGTATACCTTTTTAATAAAGTTATCCTAAGTGTACAGTCACACACACACACACACACACACACACACACACCACAGTGCTAAAGAACAAGCGATCACAGAGTGGTGTGGTTTTGGATACAATTTTGATTCAGCCCCTGGATGAGGCTTTGTCCTCCTCCTCAGGGAGGCCAGGGCTGACTCAGAAGGGCCCAGCGCTTGGTTTCCTACTGTATGCTATCTTGAAATTATTTATAATTTTTGAGCTAGGAACCCCACCCTTTCCCCTTGCACTGGGCCTCACAAATTACATCCCTGGTCCTGAGAGGCCCCAGTGTGTTTTCTGTGTTTGCGTGTTCAGTTGTGTCCGACTCTATGCAAACCGCATGGACTGTGGTCTGTCAGGCTCCTCCGTCCATGGGATTCTCCAGGCAGGAATCCTGGGAGGGGGTTGCCATTTCGCCCTCCAGGGGATCTTCCTGATTCAGGGATAGCACACGACTCTTCTGTGTCTCCGTTGGTAGGAGGATTCTTTACCACTGAACCACGTGGGAAGCCCTATCTGTGTATGAGCTGTATATAAATTGTAGAGAATTCTCAGCCTTGGGGTAACTCGCAAGCGCACCCGGGGGTTTCCACGGTGAGGAAGGAGCACTGACCTGAACGCGGGCGCCTCCTCCTCTAGGAGGGCCCGAAGCTGCAGCGACTGCGTCCAGCGGGGTGGCTGACCAGGAAGCAGCTCAAGGCCACAGTCAGCAGAGGAGGGTCTGGAAAGAGGCCCGGCCAGCAGCCGCAGAGCGTCTCACTGTCACGGGAGGGCCAGGGCGAGAAGCTGGGAAGTTTGGTCAAAATAGCTGCAGGACTCCTGGGAGCAGCGCGCAGATCCCACGGAACAGGAGCTGCCCGAGACTGGTGGACGAGCTCAGGCTGGGCTTCGGGGCCAACTCCCCGTCCCGCTGAGAAACCGGAAGAAAACTGGTAGCAGGGAACTCAGGAAGATAGAGGACGATCTCTGTAGAGCCCCTTAGGCGCTGCCGGACGAGGATCCAACCTCCTGGGTTAACTAGCGCCCTCTGGCGGCAGGTGCGGAAGAACCCAAACCTGTTAGGGTGGAGCTGGCGGCCCGGAAGAGCCCGGTGGCGGAGCCCAGCCAACAGGTGCACGTCTTTACGCTGAATCTCGAATTTCTATCAACAGCATCTCCGTAGCTCTGGCTGTATCTGCTCTTATTTGCTGCAGGTTTTGGCCAAAATCCCGGAGTTTAAGAAGGTTCATGGTCATTCTAAAGGAGATCAGTCCTGGGGAAGGAATGATGCTAAAGCTGAAACTCCAGTACTTTGGCCACCTCATGCGAAGAGTTGACTCATTGGAAAAGACCCTGATGCTGGGAGGGATTGGGGGCAGGAGGAGAAGGGGACGACCGAGGATGAGTTGGCTGGATGGCATCACGGACTCAATGGACGTGAGTCTGAGTGAACTCCGGGAGTTGGTGATGGACAGGGAGGCCTGGCGTGCTGTGATTCATGGGGTCGCAAAGAGCCGGACACGACTGAGGGACTGGACTGAACTGAACTGATGGTCATCTTCAGTGTTTGTACTGCAAACTTCTCTCCCCAGCGGGGTAAAATCAATTTTTCTCCTCCTCTCCCTTCCCCTCTTTTTCTCCATCTCCATTTCCCTCCCTGCCCCAGATCTTGTTGGCAATGAATTGTAGCCTGAAGGCTACAGGAAAAATCTCTTGACTTACAAGATCTGTGTCCCCCACAGAGTGTCCTGTGCTTGTCACAACCACCCGCGGGGCTGCAGCCGCTGGCTTGAAAACGGCCCACCTTCTCCTCCTTGGGGCTTGCTGTTCAACCATTGTGTGTCCATGTGTGCTATCTATTCATTCCCAATGCAAAGATTTGCTTTGTATAAGAAATACAGATAGAGACACATGCATTATATTCTGGATTTATTCTCTAAGATTCCTGCCAGAATCTGTTATAAATAAACCAAAATCTGATGGATAAAAATCTCCCTGAAAATTGTCTGAGATCTAAAGGATGTAGTCAACATATCCACACGTGAACTGTGAATCGGTCTGGTAATTTGACCACAGCTCGTGGGTTTTTTGTCCTAACTGGGTGCCAGGCGCTGTGCCAACCGTGCAATCACATCATCCTCACAACAACCTAGGAGGAATGTTCCCTAACATGTCTGTGTTATGAAAGAAGCAACTGAAGCTCTGAGCTTGAAGGACTTGCCAAACTCTCACGGCTAGTAGGTGGGGGGAGCCAGGACTTGATGCCCGAATCATACCTGTCTGAGCATCTCGACAGAGATGGAGGGAATCTCTGATTCAGAGGGAATCAGTCCCAGGGAAGCTAACCCTATTGTCATTCTCCCAGAACAAGCGTGGAGAGGTCAATGGCACCTCAATCCAGTACTCTTGCCTGGGAAATCCCATGGACAGAGGAGCCTGGTGGGCTGCAGTCCATGGGGTCGTGAAGAGTCAGACACGACTGAGCAACTTCGCTTTCACTTTTCACTTTCATGCACTGGAGAAGGAAATGGCAACTCACTCCATATTCTTGCCTGGAGAATCCCAGGAATAGAAGCCTGGTGGGCTGCCATCTATGGGGTCGCACAGAATCAGACACAACTGACGTGACTTAGCAGCAGCAGAAGCAGGACAAGCGCTTAGACCCAGCCATGGTAACTGGACCCGGAGCTGCTTAGCTCATAGGTTTTCTCTGCTGCCGAGGTAGATTGTGACAGCTTATTACATTACCTTTATCTCGTACTGTTTCACTGCTTCCTGGCATTGGCTGTGTGTTCAGGCAGATTTCCCTGACTGCTTTAGAAATGCGCTGCTTGAGATCATTGAATCAAAGGCAATGGTCCGCAGCTTCTAGAAGGGAATGCCCAGTTGTCGTTAACCCCTGGTTCTGTCACTGTATGGACCTACCCACCATTATCTGCTTCAGTGCCTCAAATTCTGGGGGTTGTATTTGGCTAGATTCACTTCCCAGTTTGTGAATCTGATGAGCCAGGCTATTGCGGAATCAGATTTCATTGCCTTCAAACATGTTCCACTAGGGTGGTAAATGGTTTACTGTCAGATCAGTGAGTGTGTGTGTGCATGAGTGTGTCCCTGTCACCCAGTTTACAAACGGGTGCTCTTCAGTTTGCCCCACACACACATACCACAAGCCTGCATCCTTTCCTCAGGTCCCCAAGTGCCCTTTTTGGAGTCTCCTCCTTTCCTCTGGCCCCAGTCTACTCTAGGAGCCTGCTGCCCTATCTGCCTTCATCATATTAGGGCTGAGTCAGCACCCAGAAATGAGTCAGCCACGTGACAGGTCTTCTCAGAACCCCACCGGACTGGGTCCCTGGTCAATACTCAGTAGCTCCGCACCCTAAGTCCTGCAAAAGCTGTCTCCAGATTTACCCCCCAACCCCATCGCCTTATAATCCATCCCACCAACCCTGTTGAAAACCAACATTTATTGAGCCTCTGCTAAAGCCAGGGACCCTGCACCTGGTAGGGCATGCTGATCATGGGACAGGAGCCTGTGAGGTCATGGCCCCAGAGCCCTGTGTCCTCCTGTGCCTCTGCCCAGGGCTGGCTCTGTTCCCCCTGCTGTCTTTCTTGCCCATTAAAATCATTCTCATCTTCCAAGCCAGGGGTCTACTCTCTGTGACATTGACCCTAATCCCTTTGAAATTCCCTCTTGAAGCCCAAATACCTGGGTTTTAGCCCTAATTTGCTACTAACTAGGTATGTAAATCTTGAGGAATTTAAAACATCTCACTGAGTCATTTCCTCATCCTGGAAAACTGCAAGAACAAAAACACTTCCTCGCAGAGATGTTGAGAGGATTACATTACAATGAGTACAAATGAATACAAGTGAGATTTTGTCCTTAAAGTATTGAAAAAGGGGTAAGAGATGATTTTTAGAATCTTGGTTCCCACATGTTGCTTTGATTGCTATTTACCCTCAGATCACTCTGCCTCCCCTTTCTATCTGCTTCCTCTAGTTGATTTTTAGTTTCTTGAGGCCAGAGGCTGTCATTTATCTTTGTATTACAGTGTCACTGAATAGCAGACTTTAACCATAGTACACGTTTAATAAATGTTGGCTTACTTGAGATTGGTTGCTACACGATTACAGATATGCTGGGAAATTTTAAGGTCATTTTACCCGTTCCCCTACTTCAAGTAGGACTTTCCTCATTCTAGGTAGAGGAAAGTCTGGCCCATTGGCAACCTTTTCCACTTTTTTTTTATTTTTTTTATTGTAAACAAACTGAGAACCTTAGACATTATTTTGTGCAGGCATAACAAATGGATGCCCTTTTATGTGCTGACTCCAATCAATTAATAATGGCTTACTTGAGTGTCGGCAGTGCTACAGTTGACTAGTCAGGTCTGCTCCTTGTGCAAGTTGGGCAGTTAGTGATGTGCACTAAATCTCGCCCCGATTTAGTCCATTGTTCTCACTTGCACACGAGGAAATGAATGTCCAGAGAAGCTGGCTGTCATCCTCAAGGCCACAGAGTTAGTCAGAATCAAGGTATAAACTGGAGGAGCTCAGCTCTTCAAATCCTGTGGACTTTGTGCATCGCCAGGTGTGAAAAGGTGAGTTGCTCAGTCATGTCCAACTGTTCACAACTTTCAGCGTGTTTTAGAGAGACCGGAGTTTGGGAAAAAAAAAGGTTCAGCTGTGAGTCGATGGCCCACTTACCCGTGGATTCACCTGTCATTCTGTGGCCTGGAGATTGTGTCGTTGAATCCCAGCACGTGAGCAGAACTGGCCTAGGGGAGGAGTTGCTGCTTCAACCGTGGGCATGTCCTTCTCTCACACTACCTGTCTCAACCTGGAATTGCCAGATGGAGCCTGCCCAAACCACAGGAAGGCAAAGCTGAGTCCTGGCTACTTCAGAAGCAGAGGGGAACTCAAATAAATACCTGAGAATGTTAAACTCATACAAAATAAGTTTAGGTGCTTGGTATCCCCCGAGGGAAAATATCTTCTTCTTCATAATGTTGAGTTGGTGATTTCAAATTCAAAATGGCATTATAGAAAGGAATTCTTGGTGGGTTATGTGGCGGGGTGGTGGTGGTGGGGAGCCAGGGATTATTCTGAAAGATTAAAAAAAAAAAAAAATTTGGAGAATTTAGGATTTCCAAAGAAGCTGAAATTTCTAAAAAAATTCAAAATGCATACCTTATGTCAATAGAATTTAGACTATATACAGACTAAAAGGAGACAGGGGAAGAAGGAAGCAACAATACACACAAAAAAAGAGCACTAAGAGGTCAAATGGGGCTTCCCAGGTGGCACTAGTGGTAAAGAACCTGCAGGTTTGATCCCTGGGTCGGGAAGATCCCCTGGAGGAGGGCATGGCAATCCAATCCAAGATTCTTGCCTGGAGAATCCCATGGACAGAGAAACTTGGTGGACTACCGTCCACAGGGTCGCAAAGAGTTGGACATGGCTGAAGCAATTTAGCACACTTGCACGCAAGGGGCAAAACTCATTGATAATCCGCATGTGCTCTCAGGAAGAATTAATATTGCAGCTGCAGACCATGCAGTCCTGTTGCTGAGTCACGTTCCATTACAGCTCTCCCCTAAGCACAGCTTGCTGCCAGCCCTCAGATGGCATGCTTCCTTGTTTAGTTTAGTATCTAAACAGTTGTTTGTAGCATTGTGGTATATTACATCTGGAGAGGAAGTTAAAGAGAACGGCCCACAGATGTCCCCAAAAGGCGAAAGTCCTTAGCTGAGGCCACACTGCCAGTCAAGGCAAAGTTCACCCATAAACCTCGGCGTCTCCACTCAAAGTCTTTCTGCTGTCAGTATACACATCCCAGAACTACACATTATCCGTGGAGACAGGGATAGACCATCAAAAAGAAAATCTCCAAAGAAATTTTGTTCATCCTCAAAGAGCAATATTTACATCACTTGAATTAACAATTCTGTGTGTTACCTTTTTCCTTGATACAGCCAAATAATTTTCATGGACCCACTATTGGGCCCCAGAGAGCTCTCCTAGCCTTCCTTGCAGATAAGTGAAAGAACGGGAACTTGTTGATTGCCTATTTTGTGCCAAGGACCACCCATATTATCTTACCAAACCTCACCATTTATTTTTAATAATCTGATTCTTTGAGAGATTTGGTCACTTACTCAAGGTCGTAAGACTAATTAATAGTGGAGATGGAATTTAAAGCCAGGTCTCCAAATCCTGTGGACTTTGTGCATCATGAAGTGTGAAAGTGCTAGTTTCTCAGTCACATCTGACTCTTTGCAACCTCATAGACTGTAGCCTGCCAGGCTCCTCTGTCCATGGGATTCTCCAGGCAAGAATACTGGAGTGGGTTGCAGTGCCCTTCTCCAGGGGATCTTCTCGACTCAGGGATCAAACCTGGGTCTCCTGCACTGCAGGCAGATTCTTTACCATTTGAGCCACCTCCTGGTGGCTACCTCCTAAAATCTGTGTGGTTAAAGGACATTTGCTGTGTTCTATCAGAAAAGGCAGAGAGAGGGGGAAGGAGGTGGGAGGCAGAGTCAGGCACTCTCGGTACTCAGGTACTCATGTAAGATCTCAAGAGCATGACTTGCAAGCCTTGATTCTCACCTTCCTGCTTTCTGCAGCCTTGGAGTCACAAGAAGCATGGGAAATGTTTATCTGACCTCTCCCTGATGAAATGGAACCAACCATAAGGTGATGGTTAATTTTATGAATCAACCTGGCTGGGCTGCAGTACCAAGATATTTGGTCATCTGTTGCGATGCCCCTGTGAAGGTATTTTTTTTAGCTGAGATTTACATTTAAATCAGTAGACTCTGAGTTAATCAGATTCCCACTCACAAGTGGGTGGGCCATTCCATCAGTTGACAGCCTCAAGAAAGAGACTGAGGGGCACCAAAGAGGAAGGAATCCTGCTTCCAGACTGTCTTTGAGCTATAGCATCAAGTCTTCCCTGGGTCTCCAGCCTCCCCGCCCACCCTGAAGATTTCAGGCTTGCCAACCTCCATAAGCTTGTAAGCCAATTCTGTAAAGTCGCCCTCTCTTACTCTCTCCAACCCCACCCCACCCCCAATCTATATCTCCTACTGGTTCTGTTTTTCTGCAGAACCCCCTTGCTCATGCACACGGAGTGAGCCCCCTGGAGCACTTTAGGTCTCCAGCAAAGGCCTCCTCGGGGCCTGCCCAGATCTCTCTTCTCCAGGCCCCACCCTGATCTCCATTTGTCCTTTCTTGGTTGGGGTTGGAGGTGGGGGTGGAAGGCCACTTCTGCCCAAACCAGAGCTGTTTCTGCCTGTTCAGAGCAGCTGAGAGCACAAGATGGGGGGCTGACAGTCCAAGTCCTCCCACAAGAAGCTCCAGCCCTTTGTCTGTGGGGCTAGCTGGATGGTCTATAACCAAAGATTCGGTTTTACCTCTCCTGCAGCTCTGAGCTTCTGCCCCTTGGACAGCAGAGGGGAGGGAACCCCAGAGGTTAGGGTGTATGACCAGCTCCTCAATCCACACCACTCACACATTTCTGGTTGCCAAAAGAGAAACATCAGGATCCATATGAACCACCAGGGGGTGCTTCTTGGCACCAAAGGCATAAGTTCCCGTGGGAATGTGGGACCTGGAGGTCTCATGTGGGACCTGGGCCAGGGTTCCATCCAAAGCAACTTAAACATCTTTGTTTCCTTCCCTGTGAAATCCTCTCATCTCTCCCTCTGTTGATTTGAAAGTCATCCATTACATTTCTAATCTTTTCATCTACAGAGTAAAGCAGTATCGATTCAGTTGAATCACATGAAACTGCTAGTATTGGGACATTTTTAATTTACAAAAACTGGTAATTTCATGTGGTCCAACAGGTTTCCCCAGCATAAACAGGTTCTGTAACACATTTCTTATCTCCCTCAGATACACAGACTTTCAAGCCCCACTTCCTTCATCTCGACATTATACGTTAAATATTATCTGCAAATTTAGGCCCATGTTTCTAATAAAAGGCTGTTTTTGAAGCAAGAGTATGCTTTACTTGCTGTTTCTCACTGTTACCTCTTGTATGACCCTTGCTGTTGCTGCGTTCTTCCATCTTCTAACGGGAACACAACCTCTAGTAGTTTTTTCAGTGGAAAATATGGGTGATAACTTCTCAAAGGCTTCATGTGACTTAAAACATCTGTATTTTGCTCCCACTTTTAAATGATTATTTGGCTAGATACACAAGTACACTTCGCACTTTTTCCCTCAGGTATTCTTCCCTCACATCCTGACTTCCAAAGTTCCCAATAAAGAATCTGTTGCGTTTGCAAAATTGTTTCTGTGTTCAAGACATCCAAATAGTCTATTTTCAAAGCTACATGTTCTTATTTCATAATCACCAGCTTTAGGGATGTGACACCTTCCTTTATTTCTTTAAAAATTGTGTTTGTTTTCAAAGGTTTTATTTGTAATAGCTTTAATTCATGTATCCCTATGTTGGTAGCTACACTAGTCACAATAGCCAAGACATGGAGACAACCTAAGGGTCCATCAACAAAGAAGATGTGGTATGTATACATAGTGGCTGATTACTCAGCCATGGAAAGGGTGAAATAATGCCGCGTAGCAACACAGAGGGACCTAGAGATTATCGTCCGAAGTGAAAAAGTCAGAAAGAAAAAGTCAAATACCATGATATCATCTGTATGTGGAATCGAAAATATGACCCAAATGAACATATCTATGGATCAGACTGAGATACACAGAGAACAGACTTGTGGTTGCCAAAGGGGAGCAGGAGATGGGAGGCAAAGACTAGGAGGTTGGGGTTAGCAGGTGCACTCTGTTATACACAGGATGGATAAACAACGAGGTCTTACTGTATAGCGCAGGGAACCATATACCAATACCCTGTGATAAACCATAGGGAAAAGAATTGTTTTAAAAAGACATGGCTACTTTTTTAACAGAGCCGAGCCCAGCCTCACCACCTACCACTTCAGGATGAACAACAGAATTTTCCTTCCACAGCTGATTAGAAAACAGATGCCATCCTGTGAGGCCAGCCCGTGCCTCCATCCCTCCCTGGCTCCTACTCCCGCTTCCAGGTTAAGTTAATCTTAGCTGGTAGAGGCTGGGAGAGAGCAGGCTGCCAACACGTAGCTCCAGGGAGGGGCCTGGAAGCTGAAACTTGATCTTTGCTCCTTATAAAGCTACACATCTTGTTCTGAAGCATAATGTTCGGATTTTTTTTTTTAATGCTTCAGAAAGGGAAGAGAAAGATAAAAAAGAAAGGCAGGCAGGCCGGCAAGAAAGAGACATTTCCGTCCTCCTTCTCTTTTAAATCCATCTCTGGACGCATTCGCTGGCAGCCCTGCCAGCTGCTGAGAGTTGGCAGCAGGCTACAGTGAGGAAATCAAATCTCTGCTCCTCCAGAGATATTTAAATTACGGCTTCACCTGAAAGAGGAGAGACTGCAGCCCACAAGGCAACCTCCCCGCTTCTTACAGAGCTCTGAGAAGCAGCTGGGTCCTGTTTCTCAGGCCTTGACAACACTTCCTACTCCTTCCGCCTACAGGAATATTCTGGAAAAAGGCGTTAGCACACCACCTCTCCTCCCCTGCAACCAGAACCCAGCGAGGTGCGTTCACTGGTGTTCGCAGTAGGCTGAGAGTGTCCCAGGAACTGAAAAGGGATGGAGGAGAACAGGAATCCTGCCCTCATGCATAATATTACAGCTCCCCACTGCTAAGAATACACTCTTCATAAGAAGACTGATAAATTTGGCTTATCTGTACACAGAAGTATAAATTTACATAGTATGGACATAATACAAAATAGCCAATATATATTTTAAAACCAGAAAGCTGATTTGTGTGGCAGTTTGGAAAACTCAGCATTCATTTTCCAATTAAATACATGAGGTAAATACATATCAAAAGGCGTGCAGTGTTTTTTTTTTTTTTTTTCAGGCCATGCAACAATGTCTTTTATTATGTACGGATTTTTAAAATTATTTTTGCAATATCTCCATACACAGGCAAAAAAAAATTATTTAGCATATTGGAACTTGCAAACCTGATCACTGCATAGAGAAGGCAAAATTATCCCTATAGCACACTTAAGCAGGAGGCCAGTTCATCTGCCGACCTCCAAGAACATGGAGATGAACGTGATAGACAGACTGGCCCCCATCTGAACCTTCATTCACCACCATTCGATAGCCCTTCTTCAGGCCCAGATCAGCAGCACATTTCTTGCCAACAGTCATCAAATGCCCAAGAAGACTTTCATCATCATCTTCTGCTGCAGAAATCTGGGATATATGTTTCTTGGGTATCACCAGAAAATGTGTTGGTGCTTGAGGGGAAATGTCATGGAAAGCAAGACACTGGTCATCCTCATAAATGATTTTGGCTGGGATCTCCTTGCGAATGATCTTCCCGAAGATCGTGTCGCCACCAGGCCAGGCGACCTGAGCCTTGGGGAACTCATCTGCCATCTCTGCCTCCCTCCCGTGCGGCCGGCCGGGGAGAAGGTTGAGAGGAGGGAGGAAAAAGGCGTGCAAGTGTTTTTAACCATTGATCCCAGAATAGCACTGCAAGGAATGTGCCCTAAAACCACCAATTTAGTGAGAAAAAGAGCCGGGATGTTCAATGATTATTGTTGTTGTTAAACTGCAGAACTGGATATTGTCAAATTGTGCTGCAAAGAAAAATGGTTAATTAAGAGAAATCAGTGTGTTGTGACATTATGCAAATATTAAACAATGATCATGATTTACTATGATGTTATGGTATGTCAGTTGTGATTATTAAGATATCACAATGGAAATATTTGTGATATGCTGTTAAGTGAAAGAACTGGAAAATGTATCTGATATGTGGCCCAACCTGACTATTTTACAGCAATTTTTCTGCAGACGGGCATGCCAGAAGGGTGTTGCAGAAAAATGAAATTAGGTGTTTTAAGTAGTAGGAATATGAACAAAAGTTTTCTTCTGATGGTGCCATGTTATTTTTAAAATTAAAATGGAAACAAAAAGCAATGCAAATTTTAGTTAGCTCTCTGCATTGATGCATTAAAAACAAAACACTTTTAACTCATAGGTAGTTCATCTAAGTATTAATCATTTCCATCCTTGGTTCTAGGCCTGAAGAAGGGCTCTGTAGAAGGAAAATCAAACTGAGAGAAGCGGCAGGGAGGAAAGAAGAGAGAATTGAGGAAGCGAGGATGCAGGGGAGAAAATAGTAAGGAAAGATATCCAGCCACCTCATCTTTGGTCTGTATTTGCTTTTAAAGTTTTTTTTAAGCTGAGCTTCTTTCTTTAACTCCTTCGATCGATTCCTCCTTCAAATTACTTTTTTTTTTTTTTCTGATTTCATAGCTACCTTTTCTCTCTTCAATTAATATTATTATAAACAAAGATCTCTGTGTGTGTACTTAGTTGCTCAGTTGTGTCCAACTCTTTGGAACCCTTTGGACTATAGCTCCTCTGTCCTTGGGATTTCCCATGCAAGAATACAGGAGTGAGTAGCCATTCCCTGCTACGAGGGATCTTCCAGACCTAGGGATTGAACCCAGATGTACTGCATTACGGGCAGACTCTTTACCATCTAAACCACCAGGGCAGCCCAATCTAACATGACTGGTGTCCTTTTATAGAAGGAAAGCTGTGCAGACAGCTATTCAAGGCCAGAGGAGCATGAAGATGGTTATCTACAAGCCAAGGAGAGAGGCTGAGGACAGACCCTTCCCCCACAGCTCTCAAAAAGAACTGCTTCTGCCAACCCCTTGGTCTCAGACGTCTTCTAGCCCCAGAAGTGGGAGACTGTAGACGTTCTGTTGTTTCGGCTACTCAGTTTGCGGGGCTTTGTTGCGGCACACCTAGCAAACTAAAACAATGACAAAGGAAGGGGAAAAGATGACCCCTTCTTTCCACTGTGAAGGGCCAGAGGAAGAAGAAAGGGATGCGCCTCTGTTCCTCTGGTCGGGGCTCCAGAAGAAGGCCCAGCAAGAGGCCTCCCTGGACCAGACTGTCTGCTACCATAGTCGAGCAGACTTGCCACACAGGACGGTCAAGTGAGCAGGCCTCGGGCACCTGTTGTCTGGGCTTTCCTCGGTTCTAGGGAGGTATGTTGTAGGGGAGGAAAAATAATTTTCATTTTTCCTCTACCCTTCTAGGTTCTAGGCTATGTCCCTGTCATAAAAAGACAGATTAGCAGGGGCAAAACAAATGGAAGCTTAGTCACAGGTTTACTGGATACCTGAAATGGCCCAAACCAAGCACCTTAAATATCATCTTCAGTTAAAGATGCAAGGAGATCCTGGGGGTACAGGGCAGAGGATGCCGGTTATGGGAGGTTATCAAGCAGAGCACGGTAAACTGGGCTGTGGAAGTTGTGCAGGTTAAGCTGCTGTCATCTCCACTGATGACAATTTCCAGATACTGGGTCATTCTCCTCTTCCCAGTACAATCTTACAAATGGAGACGTCCCTTAGAAATATAAACATCTCTTCCTAAAAGGGTCGCAAAGATTCAGACACGACTTAGCGACTGAACACCACCACCAAAAAGGTAAGTTTTCATTTTCAGAGATTTTCCTATGCCTGCTGTTCCTTAAAAATAAACAGCTCAGGAATTCCCTGGTGGTCCGGTGGTTGGGATTCTGTATTCTCACTGCCCAGGGTCTGGGTTCGATTCCTGGTGGTGAAACTAGGAACCTAGTCAGTACAAGCCACACAGTGTGGCCAAAAAAGAAACAAACAAAAACCAGCTCAAGTTAATCTTTATGCCAAAGAGACACATTTGGAGTGGGATATTTTATTCCTCTTCAATATACGAGACCCCCACGGCTGACAGCATCTTTAGGGAGAGGAATGAGTAGAGGAAGTTCCAAAAGCAGGGATGAAGAGGCTCTGAAAGGTTATCTTGATGCCAGGTCAGTGGGAGGCACAGCCAAGCTTCAGAAGGGATATGTCCAGACTGGGCTCTAACCAGATGGAGACCGGTTACAAGTTAGATTTCAGCTGCAAACAACAGCAGCTCCCAGATGGATAAGAAACATCACCCCCCAAAGAAGAGAACACTGCTAAGCACCCCCAAAACCCTCCCCACCACACTAGAGGCATGTACGCCTCACCCGCTCCATCTACTATCTTAGAGAAAGAAGGGGGCAGAAAATACATCTGAGAGTATGGGCATTTTTAGTCAAGAGGCACTGGACAAAACCAAATGATCAACAAGCCGGGATGGATATTTAATTATTTCCCCCCTCCACACACACTACCAAGTTGTATTGTGAGTATAAATCCTCCAGTGTGTACACAAAATGTCTCATGATCAGAGGAGTTGGGGGCTGTGGGAGCAGTAGAGTGGGGCCGTTCAGCACCAAGGTCACCATTTCAACAAAACGACTTCAGAACACACACACACCCCGGGGATGGTTACAGTGGCCCCTCTTGTGCTTTCAAGAAGGGATTGGATGGATTTGAAGATTCTTAAAGCATTTTGGAGTCACTAGCTTCAAGTCATGGGATTTCACAGCCTGGAGGAGTGCTAATGAAAGTCAACATCAGCTTCCCAGACCGGCTGCCACCCCACCGTCCAATCAGCCAAGGCCCGTCCTGGTCTATCAGCCACATTAGATTCTCAGGCAAGGGACTGGTTTGTCAGCGAGAAACTGTCAGTGCTGAAACTGAAGTGGCAGAGTGGTGAAGGGCTACTGAATCCTGAGCTGGGGTGTGCCAGTGGGGAGGCTCCCCTGTGAACCTGGACACCATCCAGCTGGTACTCTTCCTACCTGGGAGGAGGAAACCCCTCGCAAGAGGAAACCCACCAACCCAAAGCCTTTTTAGGTTGAAGAGGTGGGTCTTTAACTATGAAATGTTCACTGTAAAGAAATGGTTCTTTAGATCTGAAACCAAAGTGAACAGTGTGACGGGTCTTCAGGAGTCCTGGGTATCACAGCTCTTAATAGGAGCTTTTCCCTTAATGCAGCCCCAAGAACTAGCTGCCCATCACCCAGTCTCAGCCGCAGCCAGTAGACATGGGCATGGGCTTCCCCAAAGGCTCAGTGGTAAAGAATCTGCCTGCAAGGCAGGGGATGAAGGTTCGATCCCTTGGTCAGGAAGATCCCCGAGAAGGAAATGGCAACCCACTCCAGTGTTCTTACCTGGGAAATACTATGGACAGAGAGGAGCCTGGCGGGCTGTAGACCAAAGGGTCGCTAGAGTCACGACTGAGTGAGTGAGGAGCAGCAGACTTGTTCATTAACCAAGTAATTATTAAGCAACTGCTAACAGTCCAAAAGGCCGTTCTCAGTGGCTGACACACAGAAGGAGCCTCTAAGACAACAGGTGCTTTTCTTCCTGGGCATTTGGACCTCCCCAAGTGGGAGGCACTGTGTGGGGCATGAGAGGGGAGAGAGTGACATGCTGATGTTCAGACACAAAACCTGAGGAAAAGACAAGCAGCCATGCATACTGCAGTGATCCATTCACACTTCCACTCCAAATGCGTGGGTGGGACCCTGGTCGGGTGCCCGATACGATGGAGGTGTGGAAGGCACGACAGCAGGCAAAGCATCCTTGCCCTTGGGTAGCTGATGCTGTAGGACAGGGGACAGACGGAACCTCTGTGGACTAGAATATCAGGTAGCGATGTGCGTTAGCCGAAACCTGGTTAGCAGGCTAGGTGGTGATGGGGTGGAGGAGAGAGGAGCTGCCCTTTTATGAGACAGGCAGTAACGTCTCTCTAAGCGAGGACTTTGAGCAGGGACCTGAGTCACGCTGGGGAGTGCACCACAGGACTCTCTGTGTGGAGAACATTTCGGCAGGGGCGAGCAGGACCAGGGAGGCTGAGAGCACAGTGGGAGGCAAGGATAGACAAGCACACAGGGGACACGTCGCATGGGATTTAGACCTGATTCTCAAGGAGAGAAGTCACTGAAGGGTTTTGAGCAAGGAGATCGATGGATGAGATGTGGGTGTGAGAGAAAAGCGGGACAGGGTTGGGCCTGACGTTGGAGGGCCATCTGTTGGTGCGGGGATGGGTGGGTTGGGGGTTGAGTATAGTGCTTCCAATGAAGGTTGCTGAGCATTCAGAGGCAGAGAGAGAGAGAAAAGGAATTACATCCGTGTCTTTTCCTGCTCTTCTCCCCTTTCTGCACAAACTTCTCTTCCTTCATCGTTTGTCTTCATTAGCTTATACTCTCCTTGCTCTCTTGCTCCTGCATGCATTTCTCTTTCTCTGTGGCATGAGTTTCCCAGGGATACACCTGCACCCGTACCCTGCTCCATTGTGTGCCTCCTACAGTATTTTCACAATCCCATAAGCAAATTTCTTCTTGCTGATGAAGTACAAATGTCAGAATTTGAAATATTCTTAACATGAACACTGTTCCTCTCTGCACACAAAGCCCCTTCCCCAAATCTTCCAGATGTGTTGCTAAGTCTTAAGGTTTTGAGGAAGACTTCATGCCCGCTGTCAAAGCATGAAGTTTACAAAGGAGGGAAGACAGGAGGACTAATTCCTTGCCCCCACCCACAAGACATCAGTCTTCTGATTTTCCTCATTTCTGTATTTATTCCTTTATTCCTTCATCTCCATGTCAGCATTCAACAGGAACAAGAGTGAGTCATGAAGTTTACTTCCATTTCCAAAACTTTGAAATGAAGAGGAGAGGAAAAAAAAATAGTTTTTTTCCTGAGCTCACAGTGTAAACCAGCCGGACTGGTTTGTAAAATGATCACATCTCTCCACACTCTGGCGGCTGATTTGCCTGGTGCCATTTGAGTGTCTTTTCCTCTCTTTCAGTCAACTCAAGTAAATATACAACACTCAGTCAAATTACATCCTCGAGCAGGAGGAGAGGCTTTGAGATGTTTTCTTGTTAACTATTTACCTTCATCTCTCTGTTCACAGCTTCAGAGACAGGAGAGGTGAACCAGCAGAATACAGTTACTAAAAGGATTTTCAGAGGCTGGCAGGGGACAGGCTGCAGCTGAAGGCTTGTTATATAACTTTTGTTACATGTCTCTTTTCGATTTCAAGGTGTTCAGCAGACACTGACTAATGAGATAGGAATTGATTTATGTGCTTGGGTGTCCCACTCTGCTGTGATAAGAATTACATGCTCTGAGCTGGAAAACATTCTTATTGCTTCTTTGGTAACGCTGAACCCTCATTGGGTGATAATGATAGTCCTCTGTTGTCAGTCTGTGAATGATGCAGGAAATGAGAACATGACCCATGGAGCCTTCACGCTCACATGATCCTCTGAATGGAGGGACCCCGGGCCAGTGGCTTCAGCACATCTTGACTCTGCCTGGACACGTCCAGTGACCGCCAGTTCAGGACTGTTGGGCAGCTGTTTGCTGTAGTTTGGCTGGGTCTGAGTCAAAGGGATTTGTTCACACAGGTAATTCCCCTTTGGGGGATCCCAGTGGGAGACACGTAACTCCAGGTGGTACGTGGAAAGACTCTCATCCAAATCTGTTCTTGTCCAAGTTCAGAACTCTCCCATCAGAGCTTGCTCTTTTGAGGTTAAGAGATTGTCATCATTTTTCTCTTTATTATCTTTTAGCAACCATTTTGTGCCAGCCATTGCGTTATTCTCCAGAACCCAACTTCAATAAGATCTATTTTTTGTCCATCAGGAGCTTACGATCTAGTTCATTACATTTTAATTACTTTGAAATGGGCAAAACAGTATTGGTCATTTAAAATAAAGTTATATTTATTCGGCTGTGTCGGGTCTTAGTTTGCAGCGCGCGGCGTCTTGAGTTGTGGCACATGGGCTTTAGAGCACTCAGGCTCAGCAGTCATGGTGTGCAGGCTTAGCCGCAGCATGTGGGAAATTAGTTCCCCAACCAGGGATTGAACCCATGTCTCTTGCATTGCAAGGCAGATTCTTAACCACTGGACCACCAGGGAAGTCCGATGTTGGTCATTTATAACTTTCATCAATCACACATTAATTTATTCAATGAAAATTTATTGACTAGAAGTTATTGTCTAGTAAGAAGCGAATCCTGAATAAATCATTGTAACAGAAAGTTACAAGTGCTGTAATAAAGCCCCACTTAATACACGATCCCTTTAAGGTAATTGGGCAAGGAGAGTTGTAGAAATGTTACTGCGGAAGATTTAAGGGCTCTGAACACCTGTGGAGAGGGGAGAAGGACGCTGTTAGAGAGGTCGCTAACTCTCTGATTCTGGTCAAGAGTAGCTCAGCCTGATGACAGCTGATTGACTCCAGGAGTCTGCACAAGAGCTATAATCATTTTCACCCGTGAAGTTGATGTGGCTAATGAGAGGTCTTGTGGTATTGCCTTAATGAGATGAAACGATTAAGCTGTAATTAGCACATTTATTATTTTCACATGAATCAATGTTTCTAAAGCCCCTGAAAAGAATTTAATCTCAAAAATAAATTAAGCCCTTTTGCCAAGCCCCTTCATACTATTAAACATGCCAAATTTTTTCTTCTTGATATAAATCACAAACTTCATCCTTCAAATAGTCTCAAGCATATAAAGAGCCAGGCTAAAAGTAATTACATTTTATTGTAAATTGTTCCCTGGGCTTTTCTGAAAATCCAAAGGCAAGGCAAGGAAGAGTAGATATCCTGCTAGAATCAAATTCTGATGAATCAGGATGAAGGAATTATGTTTTTGGTAAAACCAGAGATGATGCTTTCTGGCCAAAATTCCTGCCTGAACCAGCCCAATGCAGGCAGGCAGGCAGGTTTGTGTTTTCTTCAATCACTTGTTGCCTTTGCACATTCATCCATCAAGCTGAACAGAGAATCAATAACTAGTTGCCTAGCAGGATTTTTTAAGGTTATCACTCCCAATCCTTCATTTGATGGATGCTTAATGTTGATCATATTGACTGAGAGGTGAAGAGTTGCCTTCTACTGCAGGTTTGATGAGTTACCATTTTCTGCCAGATAAAGAAGTTTCTACAAAGGAAGAAAAATTACTTTTCTGGAATCTGCTCTTGCTCTACAGAAACAGAAATGTAGCTAAGAGGCTTAAAGTGGAAACACCAGACAATTCCGGCTGCTCCGAGGACTGCCTACTTCTGACAGAAAATTCCTCTTGTTTTGTGCATACATTTGAAAATCATTGTTCCTTTTCACTGGAAAGAATTTTTTAAAGATATTTGCTTTGAAAATTCTAAAGCAAAGCAAAATCTATTAGATACCTGGGTTATGGTCTTAGAATAATTCTAAGTAAGAATCAGAGTATATCCAAAGATGTAACTATTGAGATTCTGATTAATTTTACAATGAATTCTCATTTATCCAAAATGTTTCCAAATGTTGGGATTTTTTTTTTAAATTCAGATTAAAAAGAGACACCAGAGAGTGCCAGCTTTGGCGATGATCATGCCTCCTTTCCATATTTGTAATTGCTTTCTCCAACAGTGAGAAATGTGTATTAACAAGAGCAGTTTTATTTCAGTTTTATTGAGGTATAATTGACAATTACAGTTTATCCTCATTTCCCCCACGTCTGAGCCCCTGAGTACCACCATTCTACTCTGTTACTATGAGCCTGATCTTTTTTTTTTTTTTTTTTTTAACATTCCACTAGTAAGCGATATCATGCAGTATTTGTCTTTCTCTGCCTGGCTTATTTCACTAAGCATAATTTTTGTCTCTGTTGCTGCAAATGGCAGGATTTCCTTTTTTTATGGGTGAATAATATTCCTCTCTCTGTGTGTGTATTCTATTCCTTCTTCATTTAGCAGAAACTTACGTTGTATCCATATATTGATTATTATAAATAATGCTGAAGTAAACATAAGGACTTGACTTCACATTCCAGGATGTCTGGCTCTAGATGAGTGATCACACCATTGTGATTATCCAGGTCATGAAGATCTTTTTTGTACAGTTCTTCTGTGTATTCTTGCCACCTCTTCTTAATATCTTCTACTTCTGTTAGGTCCAGACCATTTCTGTCCTTTATTGAGTCCATCTTTGCATGAAATGTTCCCTTGGTATCTCTAATTTTCTTGAAGAGATCTCTAGTCTTTCCCATTCTGTTGTTTTCCTCTATTTCTTTGCATTGATCACTGAAGAAGTCTTTCTTATCTCTTTTTGCTATACTTTGGAACTCTGCATTCAGATGCTATATCTTTCCTTTTCTCCTTTGCTTTTTGCCTCTCTTCTTTTCACAGCTATTTGTAAGGCCTCCCCAGACAGTCATTTTGCTTTTTTGCATTTCTTTTCCATGGGGATGGTCTTGATCCCTGTCTCCTGTACAGTGTCACAAACCTCATTCCATGGTTCATCAGGCACTCTATCTATCAGATCTAGCCCCTTAAATCTATTTCTCACTTCCACTGTATAATCATAAGGGATTTGATTTAGGTCATATCTGAATGGTCTAGCGGTTTTCCCTACTTTCTTCAATTTAAGTCTGAATTTGGTAATAAGGAGTTCATGATCTGAGCCACAGTCAGCTCCTGGTCTTGTTTTTGTTGATTGTATAGAGCTTCTCCATCTTTGTCTGCAAAGAATATAATCAATCTGATTTCAGTGTTGACCATCTGGTGATGTCCATGTGTAGAGTCTTCTCTTGTGTTGTTGGAAGGGGGTGTTTACAGATGACACCACCCTTATGGCAGAAAGTAAAGAGGAACTTAAAAGCCTCTTGATGAAAGTGAAAGAGGAGAGTGAAAAAGTTGGCTTAAAGCTCAACTGATCTTGAGAAAATGAAGATCATGGCATCCGGTCCCATCACTTCATGGGAAATAGACGGGGAAACTGTGGAAACAGTGTCAGACTTTATTTTTTGGGGCTCCAAAATCACTGAAGATGGTGACTGCAGCCATGAAATTAAAAGACACTTACTCTTTGGAAGAAAAGTTATGACCAGCCTAGATAGCATATTCAAAAGCAGAGACATTACTTTACTGACTAAGGTCTGTCTAGTCAAGGCTATGGTTTTTCCAGTAGTCACGTATGGATATGAGAGTTGGACTGTGAAGAAGGCTGAGTGGCAAAGAATTGATGCTTTTGAACTGTGGTGTTGGAGAAGACTCTTGAGAGTCCCTTGGACTGCCAGGAGATCCAACCAGTCCATTCTGAAGGAGATCAGCCCTGGGATTTCTTTGGAAGGAAGGAATGATGCTAAAGCTGAAACTCCCGTATTTGGCCACCTCATGCGAAGAGTTGACTCATTGGAAAAGACTTTGATGCTGGTAGGGATTGAGGGCAGGAGAAGAGGACGACCGAGGATGAGATGGCTGGATGGCATCACTGACTTGATGGGCGTGAGTCTGAGTGAGCTCCAGGAGTTGGTGATGGACAGGGATGCCTGGCGTGCTGCGATTCATGGGGTTGCAAAGAGTCAGACACGACTGAGCAACTGAACTGAACTGAAACATAAGGACATGGAGGTACAGATATTTCTTCAAGATAATGACTTTATTTCCTTTGGCTGATTACCCAGAAATAAGACTGTTGAATCATATATGAGTTCTATTTTTAAATTTTTTGAGGAACTTCCACACTTTTCCATAGCGGCTGTACCAGTTTGCATTCCCTCCTCTAGTGTACTAGGGTTCCCTTTTCATCACATCCTTGCCAACACTTCTTGAGTCTTTGATGCTAGGTATTTCAACAGGTACAAAGTGATATCTCATTGTGGTTTTCATTTGCATTTCCCTGATAATTCATAATGTTAAACACCTTTTTAGGTGCCTGTTGTCCATTTTTATGCCTTCTTTGGAAAGTGTTTATTCAGGTCTTCTGGCTATTTTTTAATTGGTTTATATTTTGGATACTGAGTTGTTTGAGTATTTATGTATTTTACATACTATTAATCTCTTATCAGATATATATCATTTGCAAATATTTTCTCTCATTTAGTATGTTGTCTTCCATTTTGTTGGTGGTTTCCTCCACTGTGCAAAGACTTTTAAGTTTAAGGTTCCATTCGTTTATTTTTGCTTTTGTTTCCCTTGCTTGGGAATCCAAGGGGGGGGGGGGGAAACAGTGCTAAAACTTACATAAAAGACTGTACTGCCTATGCCTATATCTAGGAGTTTTATGTTTATTGCTTTACATTTTGGTCTTTAGTCCATTTAAAATTTATTTTTGTATGTAATGAGAAAAAATGTTCTAATTTCATTTTTTACATGTACCTGTCCAGTTTTCCCAATACCAACTAGGAAAAAACTGCTATTTCCTCATTGTATACTTTAGCCTCTTTTGTTGTAAATTAATTGACCATATGTACCTGGATTTTTAGCCTTTTCATACTGTCTGTGGGGTTCAGGTAAGAATACTGGACTGGGTTACCATTTTCTTTTCCAGGAAATGGATCATGCAGAAGGCGAGGGAATGCCAGAAAAATATCTACTTCTGCTTCATTGACTATGATAAAGCCTTTGTGTAAATCACAACCAACTGTGGAAAATTCTTAAAGAGAAGGGAATACTAGATTACTTTACCTGTAGTCTTACCTGTCTGTCTCCCAAGAAAGCTGTATGTGGGTCAAGAAGCAACAGTTAGAAGTGAACATGGAACAGTGGACAGGTTCACAACTGGGAGAGACGTATGACTAGGCTGTATCTTGTCAGCCTGTTTATTTAACTTATATGCAGAATACATGTGTGAAATGCTAGGCTGGATGAATCACAGACTGGAATCAAGATTGCTGGGAGAAATATCAACAACCTTAGATATGCAGCTGATACCATTCTAGCTGCAGAAAGTGATGAGGAAAAAAAGAGCAAGAGCCTGTTGATGAGAGTGAAAGAGGAGAGTGAAAAAGCTCACTTCAGCCCCCATGGAGCCCTGCCTGATACCCCGATGCCCTTCCCAGGGGCCCCACTGGACCTGGAGGCCAGGGCCTTCCTTAAGAAGTTGCTGGAGCAGAGCAAGACTTCTTCCTTGGTGGCAACTTCTCACACGAAACCCCAACCTGCCCTGAAAACCCTCTCAGCCTCCTACCTTGGGTCAACCATGTTCCCTGCCCTAGGGATGCTAAGCTTGGTGGCCACCTGGAGAGACAGTGAGACCAGGGCAGGAGATGCAGACACCTGAAGTTACAAGGGAATATTGGGCTATCTCCAACCAGGAAGCAATCCCTCACCAGCACCTGACCTGCTGCCACCTGATGGTGAACAATCTGGCCTCCAGAACCAGATCAAGCCCTGAGCCTTTGGAGTGGGAACACTGACTCTAAGACCTAGACTACCAGAGAAATAACCCTAGGGAGTATCAAATAGTGAGAACTCACACAAAGGAAACCACATAAATACAAGACCTGACATTAACCAACCACCAGTAGCACCCTGAGCAGGATGCCTCATCTAAGCAACAAACAAAACAAAAATACAAACCCAATCATCAGCAGACAGGATTACCCCTCACTCAGCCTTGCCCATCAGAGGAAAAGCAAACAAACAAACACTTAACACAAATCTCACCCTATATGAAGCTTACAGAAACCACTGGACCAACCTTAGGAGGGCAGAAACCAAAAGGAAGAAAGAATTCAACCTTGAAGCCTGGGAAAAGGAGACCTCAAACTCAATAAGTTAAAAAAAAATGATGAAAAGTCAGAGAAATATAGCACAAATGAAGGAACAACTTAGAAACACAGAAGTCCAAATAAATGAAGAGAAAAGAGGCAAACTACCTGAAAAAGAATTCAGAATAGTCATAGTAAAGATGATAAAAAAAAACATGAAAACAAAATGGAGAAAATGCAAGAAACAATTAACAAAGACCTAGAAGAATTAAAGAATAAACATACAGAGACAAGCAACACAATTACTGAAATGAAAAATACTCTAGAAGGAATCAACAGAAGAGTATCTGAAGCAGAAGAACAAATCAGCAAGCTGGAAGATGAAATGATAGAAATAACTTCTGAAGAGCAGAATAAAGTAAAAAGAATGAAAACAACTGAGGATAGTCTCAGAGACCTCTGGGACAATATCAAATGCACCAACATTCGAATTATAGGGGTCCCAGAAGAAGAGAAAAAGAAAGGGTATGAGAAAATTTTTGAAGAGATTATAGTTGAAAATTTCCCCAACATAAAGAAGGAAAGTCAATCAAGTCCAAGAGGCTCAAAGAGTCGCATACAGGATAAACCCAAGAAGAAACACACCAAGACACATAATAATCAAACTAATAAAGACTAAACACAAAGAAAGAATATTAAAAGCATCAAGGGGGAAGCAGCAAGTAACATGCAAGGGTCAACAGCTGATCTTTCAGCAGAAACTCTGCAGGCCAGAGGGGAATGGCAGGATATATTTAAAATACTGAAAGAGAAAAATCTACAACCAAGATTACACAATCCAGCAAGGATCTCATTCAGAATTGATGGAGAAATAAAAAGCTTTTCAGACAAGCAAAAGTTAAGAGAATTCAGTACCACCAAACAAGCTTTACAACAAATATTAATGGGATTTATATAGTCAATAAATACAAGAGAAGAAAAAAAGATCTACCAAATCAACTCCAAACAATTAAGAAAATGGCAATAGGGACATGTATATCAATAATTATTTTAAATGCAAATGGATTAAATGCTCCAACCAAAAGATACAAGCTGGCTGAATGGATACAAAAACAAGACCCATATATATGCTGTCTACAAGAAACCCACTTCAGACTTAAAGACACATATACATTGAAAATAAGAGGATGAAAAAATATATTCCATGCAAATGGAAACAAAGGAAAACTGGAGTAGCAATCCTCATATCAGACAAAATAGACCTTAAAATAAAGAAGATTACAAGAGATAAGAAGGACACTACATAATGATCAAGGGATCAATCCAAGAGGAAGACATAGCAATTGTAAATATCTATGCACCCGACATAGGAGCACCTCAATAACATAAGACAAACATTAAGAGACATAAAAGGAGAAATTGACAGTAACACAGTAATAGTAGGCGACATTAACACCCCACTCAACCAATGGACAGGTCATCAAAACAGAAAATTGATAAGGAAACACAGTCTTAGATGACACATTAGATGAGATGACTCTCACTGATATCTTCAAGACATTTCATCAAAATGCAGAAGAATGCACCTTCTTCTCAAGTGCATATGGAACATTCTCCAGGATAGACCACATCTTGGGTCACAAATCAAACCTCAGCAAATTTAAGAAAAGTGAAATTGTATCAAGCATCTTCTCCGACCACAATGCTATGAGACTAGATATCAATTACAAGAAAAACCTGTAAGAAACACAAACACATGAGATTAAACAACATGCTTCTAAATAACCAACAGGTTACTGAAGAAATCAAAAGGAAAATCAAAAAGTTTCTAGAAACAAATGACAATGAAAACATGACAACTCAAAACCTATGGGATGCAGCAAAAGCAGTTCTAAGAGGGAAGTTTATAGCAATACAATCCCACCTCAAGAAACAAGAAAAACAGACAACCTAACTTTACACCTAAAACAACTGGAAAAAGAACAAAAATACCCCCCAAAATTATTAGAAGGAAAAAAAATCATAAAGATCTGAGCAGAAATAAATGAAAAAGAAATGAAAGAAATAATAGTAAAGATAATAAAACTAAAAGCTGGTTCTTTGAGAAGATAAACAAAATTGACAAACCTTTAGCCACAGGCATCAAGAACAAAAGACAAAAGAATCAAATCAACAAAATTAGAAAAGAAAAAAGAGAGGTTACAACAGACAATGCAGAAATACAAAGGATTATAGTAAGTAAAGTCACTCAGTCGTATCCGACTCTGTGATCCCATGGACTGCAGCCCACCAGGCTCCTCAGTCCATGACATTCTCCAAGCAAGAATACTGGAGTGGGTTACCATTTCCTTCTCCAGGGGATCTTCCCGACCCAGGGATCGAACCCGGGTCTCCCGCATTGGAGGCAGACGCTTTAACCTCTGAGCCACCTATTATGAACAACTACAAATAACCTAGAAGAAATGGACAGATTCTTAGACAACAGTCTCCCAAGATTGAAACAGGAAGAAATAGAAATTATGAACAACCCAACTACAAGTACTGAAATTGAAGCTGTGATCAAACATCTCCCAAAAAAACAAAAGCCCAGGACCTGATGGTTTTACAGGAGAATTCTATCAAACATTTAGAAAAGAGCTAATGCTTATCCTTCTAAAACTCTTTCAAAAAATTGCAGAGGAAGGAACACTTCCAAACTCATTCTATGAGGGCACCATTACCCTGATACCAAAACCAGACAAAGACAACACAAAGGAAGAAAACTACAGGCCAATATCACTATGAACATAGATACAAAAACCCTCAACAAAATTTCAGCAAACATCAGAATTCAGCAATACATCAAAAAGCTCATACAACATGATCAAGTTGGGTTTATTCCAGGAATGCAAGGATTCTTCAATATATGCAAATCAATCAATGTGATATACTACATTAACAAATTGAAAGATAAAAACCATATGATCATTTCAATAGATGCAGAAAAAGCCTTTGACAGATTCAGGTCCCACTTATGATTAAAACTCTTCAAAAATGGGCATAGAAGGAACTTCCCTCGACATAGTAAAGGTCATATATGATAAGCCTACAGCAAACATTATCCTCAGTGGTGAAAAACTGAAAGTATTCCCCCTAACATCAGGAACAAGACAAGGGTGTCCACTTTCACCACTAGTATTCAACATAGTTCTCAAAGTCCTAGCTACAGCAATCATAGAAGAAAAAGAAATAAAATGAATCCAGACTGGAAGTAAAACACTTACTGTTTGCAGATGACATGATACTGTACATAAAAAACCCTAAAGATAGTATCAGAAAATTACTAGAGCTAATCAGTGAATTTAGCAAAGTTGCAGGATACAAAATCAATACACAAAAATCACTTGCATTTCTATATACTAACAATGAAAAATCAGAAAGAGAAATTAAGGAATCACTCTCATTCACCATTGCCACAAAAAGAATTAAATATCTAGGAGTAAACTTACCTAAGGAGACAAAAGAACTGTACACAGATAATTATAAGACACTAATGAAAGAAATCAAAGATGATATAAACAGATGGAGAGATAATCCATGTTCCTGGGTAGGAAGAATCAATATTCTGAAAATGACTATACTATCAAATGCACTCTACAGATTCAATGTGATCCCTATCAAATTACCAATGGCATTTTTCACAGAACTAGAACAAAAAATTTCACAATTCATGTGGAAACACAAAAGACCCCAAATAGCCAAAGCAGTCTTGAGAAGGAAGAATGAAACTGGAAGAATCAACCTTCCTGACCTCAGATTATACCCAAAGCTACAGTCATCAAGACAGTATGGTACTGGCACAAAAACAGAAATATAGACCAATAGAACAAGATAGAAAACCCAGAAATAAACCCATGCACCTATGGGTACCTTATTTTTGACAAAGGAGGCAAGAATATACAATGGGGCAAAAAGACAGCCTCTTCAATAAAGGGAGCTTGGACAGCTACATGTAAAAGAATGAAATTAGAACACTTCCTAACACCATACACAAAGATAAACTCAAAATAGATTAAAGACCTAAATATAAGGCCAGAAACTATAAAACTCTTAGAGGAAAACAGGCAGAACACTCGATGATATAAATCAAAGCAAGATCCTCTATGACCCACCTCCTAGACTAAGGGAAATAAAAGTAAACAAGTGGGACCCGATTAAATGTAAAAGCTTTTGCACAGCAAAGGTAACTCTAAGCAAAGTGAAAAGACAGTCTCAGAATTGGAGAGAATAATAGCAAATGAAACAACTGACAAAGGCTTAATTTTAAAATATACAAGCAGCTCATACAACTCAATGCCAGAAAAACAAACAACCCAATCACAAAGTGGGAAAAAGACCTAAACAGACATTTCTCCAAAGAAGATATACCAATGGCTAAAAAACACATGAAAAGATGCTCAGCATCACTCATTATTAGAGAAATGCAAATCAAAACCACAATGAGATATCACCTCACACTGGTCAGAATGACCATCATCAAAAAGTCTACAAACAATAAATGCTGGAGAGGGTGTGGAGAAAAGGGAACGGTCTTCACTGTTGGTGGAATGTAATTGATACAGCCACTATGAAAGAGGGTATTGTGGGAGATTCCTTAGAAAACTAGGAATAAAACCACCATGCTGCTGCTAAGTCACTTCAGTCATGTCCGACTCTGTGCGACCCCATAGATGGCAGCCCACCAGGCTCCACCATCCCTGGGATTTTCCAAGCAAGAACACTGGAGTGGGTTGCCATTTCCTTCTCCAATGCATGAAAGTGAAAAGTAAAAGGGAAGTCAGTCAACGTGTCCGACTCCCAGCGACCCCATGGACTGCAGCCTACCAGGCTCCTCCGTCCCTGGGATTTTCCAGGCAAGAGTACTGGAGTGGGGTGCCATTGCCTTCTCTGAAATATGACCCAGCAATCCCACTCCTAGGCATATACCCTGAGGAAATAAAAACTGAAAGAGACACATGTATCCCATTGTTCACTGCAGCACTATTTACAATAGCTAGAACATGGAAGCAACCTAGATGTCCAACAACAGATGAATGGATAAAGAAGTTGTGGTACATATATACAATGGAATATTACTCAGCCATAAAAAGAAATGCATTCTGATGAGGTGGATGAAACTAGAACACATTATACAAAGTGAAGTGCATCAGAAAAAAAAAAGATAAATACCATATTTTAATGTACATATACGGAATCTAGAGAAATGGTTCTGAAGAATTTATTTACAGGGCAGCAATGGAGAAACAGACATAGAAAATAGAATTATGGACTTGGTTGGGGGAGAGGGTGAGATGTATGGAAAGAGTAACATGGAAACTTATATTACCATATGTAAAATAGATAGCCAAGGGGAATTTGCTGTATGGCTCAGGCAACTCAAACAGGGGCTCTGTATCAACCTAGAGAGGTGGGATGGGAAAGGAGACGGGAGGGAGGTTCAAAAGGGAGGGGATATATGTATACCTATGGTTGATTCATGTTGAGGTTTGAAGAAGACAACAAAATTCTGTAAAGCTATTTTCCTTCAATAAATTTTGTTTTTTTTTTTTAAATGAAAAGGCATTTAAAAAATAATTAAAGGAAAAACTCACTTCACTTGAAACTCAACATTTAAAAAACTAAGATCATGGCATCCAGTTCCATCACTTCACGGCAAATAGAAGGGGAAAAAGTGGAACAGTGACAGATTTTATTTTCTTGGGCTCCAAAATCACTGTGGATGGTGACTGCAGCCATGAAATTAAAAGAAATTTGCTACTTAGAAGAAAAGCTATGACAAACCCATTACAAACCTATTAAAATGGAATTAATTAAACTTAAAAGGTTTTGCACAACAAAGGAAACTATAAGCAATGTGAAAAGACAGCCCTCAGGATGGAAGAAAATAATACAATCCCACTACTGGGCATATACCTGAAGAAACCAGAATTGAAAAAGACATATGTACCTCAATGTTTATTGCACCACTCTTTAAAAAACTGTCTTTAAAATGAACAATCTAACCCAACATCAAACAACGAGACTTGCACCCAAAGAAGCAAGTGGGTTCTGCTCATATGGATGTTCAAGTTCATAGGTATTCTCATCTGTATTCTAAATATACCCTGTACCTAAAAAAGGGGTAATTGAAAAATGTGCTATTCAGCACTCTCTTTGTCTGCAGATTAGAAAAGCCTTTTGAAAAGTAATTTGGTTAAACATACCAATAGTTTTCAATGTAATGTTTCTTTGAGTAATTTATCCTTAGGACATACTAAGAGATGTGGACAGAGGTGTAGTGTTCATTTAGCCTCATACTTTTGTAACCTACAATGGCAAAGTTAGCAAGAGCCACATGTTCTATAAGGAGGAATGGTTTTATAAGTTATAGTATCTATTTAGAACAGTTTGTTATGCAGGCTTAAAAAAATCTTTGAAGACTTTGATTTAAAATAAAAATAAAAAGTGATTTGATTATTTTTGATAATCAAATGGTAGAAAAAGTAATATAAAGATAGATATGTATAAACCACAACAAGATACCACTGTATACCCATTAGGGTGGCTATTATCAACAATAAAATAACAAATGTTGGCAAGAAATTGGAACCCTTGTGCACTGGAGGTGATAATGTAAAATGGTACAGCTGCTGTGGAAAACAGTATGGAAATTCCTCAAAAAATTAAAGATAGAACTACCAAATGATTCAGCAATTCCACTTGTGGTTGTATAACAAATGGAAATGAAAGCAGGGATGCAATCAGATATTTGTACACCCACGTTCATGGTAGCATCATTCAAAATAGCCAAAAGGTGGAACAAACCCAAGTCTCTATCAATTTGCAAATGATATATGAAGTACGGTATATTTATACAATGAACTATTATTCTGCTTTACAAGGGAAGAAAATTCTGACATATGTTACAACAGAGATGAACCTTCTGGACATCACTTTAAGTGAAATAAGTCACAGTGGGACAAATACTGCTTGATTCCAAATACTTGAGGTACCTAGAGGAGCCAGATTCATAGAAACAGGAAGTGAATGGTGATCGCCAAGGGTCGGGAGTAGGGGCAGAGGAAACAAGGAGTGTTCAGTGTGTATAGAGGGTCAGCTGGGGAAGATAAAAAAGTTCAGAAGATGGATGGTAATGATGGGCGCAGCATGAATGTTCTGAGTGCCACGGAGCTGTACAGCTAAAAATGTAAAATGGTCAATTTTATGCTGTGCATATTTTAACAAAATGAAAAAAAACTGGTACATGGAGATATATATATATATATATATATATATATATATATAAAATATTTGTATGTGTATTCTGTATACATATATATATAGGGGCTTCCCTGGTGACTCAGGCAGTGCAGGAGACCCAGATTCAATCCCTGGGTCAGGAAGATCCCCTGGAGAAGGGAATGGCAACCCACTCCAGTATTCTTGCCTGGAGAATCCCATGGACAGAGGAGGCTGGCAGGCCATAGTCCATAGAGCATATATAATATGAATGTGTAGTTACATATACAGAAACATATGAGTCATATTAAAAAAGCTATGTGGTAAGTAGGTTGATGGATACAGAAATTGACAGATTCACGGTACATTCATCTCCTCTCACTGCTATAACAAATAACCATGAACTTGGTAGCTTAAACAACACGTATTTATTCTCTTACAGTTCTCTGTGTGGTTAGAAATCAGTATCACTGGGCCAGAATCAAGGTGTCAGCAGGGCTGCCCTCTCTGCAGAGGCTCTGGAGAGAATCCATTTCTCGTTTCTTTTGCAGCTGCTGTAATCTGCCTCTGTTTATGACTCGTGGCCCTTTCCGCTATCCTCAAAGCCAGAGGCACAGTGACTTGCGACAGTGGGACTTTGCTTCCTCTTCTGTCACATCTCTGCCTGTGTCCCTCTTCTAAGGATACATATGATTGCACATAGGCCCCACTGGATTATCCAGAATAATCTCTCCATTTCAATGTTCTTAACTTAATTCCATCTTTTGTCTTATAAGGTAATATTCACAGGTTCTGGGATTACAACATGGATATCTTTGAGGGCCATTATCAATAACCTCAGATATGCAGAGGACAACACCCTTATGGCAGAAAGTGAAGAGAAACTAAAAAGCCTCTTGTTCAAAGTGAAAGAGGAGAGTGAAAAAGTTGGCTTAAAGCTCAACATTCAGAAAACTAAGATCACGGCATCTGGTCGCATCACTTCATGGGAAATAGACAGGAAAACAGTGGAAACAGTGTCAGACTTTATTTTGGGGGAGGCTCCAAAATCACTGCAGATGGTGATTGCAGCCATGAAATTAAAAGACGCTTACTCCTTGGAAGTAAAGTTATGACCAACCTAGATAGCATATTCAAAAGCAGAGACATGACTTTGCCAACAAAGGTCCATCTAGTCAAGGCTATGATTTTTCTAGTAGCCATGTATGGATGTGAGAGTTGGACTATAAAGAAAGCTGAGCACTGAAGAATTGATGCTTTTGAACTGTGGTGTTGGAGAAGACTCTTGAGAGTCCCTTGGACTGCAAGGAGATCCATCCAGTCCATCCTAAAGGAGATCAGCCCTGGGTGTTCATTGGAAGGACTGATGCTGAAGCTGAAATTCCAATACTTTGGCCACCTCATGTGAAGAGTCGACTCACTGGAAAAGACCCTGATCCTGGGAGGGATTGGGGGCAAGAGGAGAAGGGGACAACAGAGGATGAGATGGCTGGATGGCATCACTGAGTTGATGGACATGAGTTTGGGTGAACTCCGAGAGTTAGTGATGGACAGGGAGGCCTGGCGTGCTGTGGTTCATGGGGTCGCAAAGAGTCAGACACGACTGAGCGACTGAACTGAACTGAACTGAATCAGCTTACCCACACATGGATGGAAGAAGGAAAGAAAGAAGTAAAGATGATGAAAAGAAATATAATAAAAGATTCCTAGTAGCTAAGTAGGGATTATAGACATGAATTGTTCTCCTCTGCATACTTTTATGTAGTTGACAAGCTTTTAGCAATGAACACATTTTATAATAAAACATGCTGCCCATTTTTGGACTTCCCTGATGGTCCAGTGGTTAAGATTCTGTGCTTCCAATGCAAGGAAACTAAGGTCCCACATGCTGTGTGGCGCGGCCAAAAAAGGAATGAATGCTGCTTATTTTTAAGTGGACTTTAGCTAACTCAAACATAGCTTAGTGTATTTGAGGTACTTTTCAGGTGTGAGATGGATTTTAAGAACCATAAGTCGTTGTTATGACTGGAATAATTCATTTGTAAAATGTCAATCCTGTAACAGGAACATTGTCTATAACTGTAGACAAAAATAAGTTTCTGACATGTCTATTCAATCTGGTCAAAATTAAAATGAAATTTCTATAAAGAGAAGATTAATATACAAAAATGTGAGGCTACATTTGATAAATAACTTGACAAAACTCAAATCACCTTCTCTTAATCCACAATGGCCTTGATTGGCACCCAGTTGGCTCATCCATGATATTTATAGCTTCCTCTGGAAAATTCCCAGTATCACCAAGATTATGTTTCTTGTCCCTGAACTTCCCTTGTGCCTCCAGCATTCATAACTAGATTCACATACGTTGTCTATAGCTGAGGTATGTTTGATGTGGTGTCGTATTCATTTTTTTCATAAAGCATGGAAAAAATCAAATGTCCCAAGCGTCTTTCTTATCATTCGTTAGTTAATGAAGATTTTTTGTGTTAAGCCAGGCACACGCTGGGTGCCTTCTGCGGAGGACTTCATCCCAGCTCCTGTTCTGTCCTGCAAGGTGAAGGCCAGGGTCACGGTCATCTTACAGAGAGAGAAGCTTCAGCCTACAGAGGCCATGTAAGTTGCCCATTGTCACCCAGCTAGTAATTGTTGGACGTGCGGGGCTGGGGGAGGCATGGGCAAGAACATAGAACTTACATCACAGCTAATCACACACTCGTCCACTGAGAGACAAAGCTGTTCATCGCAGGTCAGACAGTTCATTAACAAACACTTACTATCTGTTCTCCTCAAACTCTTCAAAGTTTCGAAACACACAAAGAAAGCAGAGGAGATGGTTCTTGCCCTTTTCAATATCCCACAATTGCACTGGAGACATAATACATATACCCTAGGGCGGGGGTAGAGTTACAAAGCGATACTGTATACCCTCGAAAATGCCACACCTGCCTGACAGAGGAAGGACAAAGGTCTGCAGACTGAAGCAGTGATAACTGTGGAGTCCTGCTCCAAGGCCACAGAAGCGGAGCCCAGAACAGAGATCACCGCTGAAGCTGACAGAGTCCCATTGTAACCATTGCCGAAAGCCCCCCTGAACATCACTAGCAGGCTTCCTGACCCCAAATTAGGCAAAAATGCCCACCCTAATAGAGTGCTCTAACCAATCACCTAATGCCAACCTTCTTCAGGAATTTTCTTTGTCTTGAGGCCAAAAAAATTGGCTACTAACCAATGAAAATCGTCACCTCTCCCTGGTCTGTCAGAAGGTCAGCTTGCTGTACTCACAGAGACCTGCAACACATTATCTCTGCTCTTTGTTTTTATTATTAAAAACACTCACTCCCTTCTGAAATGCCCTGTGTCTGGAAATTCTTTTCCAACCCATGTTTGGACTCTGCCTCAACACCAACAAAGGACTTTACAGCAGGTAGTTGGTAGTTAGATGCATTTATCTCTACCTGGCATGTGAGGGCACAGGGCTTTAATGTGATAAGCCAGGGTTCTTCAGTTGATTTTACTCATCATAAATATCCTTGAATGACTGAACAGAAATTATGTTTTAAAGTAAGGTGGAACTTTTACAAATTTATGTTACCGTGAAATGACTGACATTTTGGTGCACCAAGTCTCAAAAAGCAAATTTTTAGAAAAGAAAAATAGAGGAAGACAGGAAGGGAGGTGTGATTTAGGGCAATGGCAGAAGGCAAGGTGCATCTATAAATCTCTGAAGAGCAGTTTGTTGAATAAATGCTTTCCCTTTGGAAGGCAGATGTTTATTGATAAATACTTGTCAACATTGTGGCTAGCTCATCTGCAAGGGGAGATGTCTGGGCACTTTTGTTTCCCAAAGACCATGATCAGATAAGGAGGAGGGAAACTTGACAGCAGGCTTCCCTGTGGCTCAAATGGTAAAGAAACTGCCAGCAAGGTAGGAGACCAGGGTTCGATCCCTGGGTTGGGAAGATCCCCTGGAGAAGGGAATGGCAACCCACTCCAGTATTCTTGCTGGAGAATTGCATGGATAGAGGAGCTTGGCAGGCTACAGCCAATGGGGTTGCAAAGATTTGGACACGACTAAAGAACTATCACACCACACCAAGCTTGACAGCAGCTCTTGGACCTGTATTCACAAAGCAATGCTGAGCGGACGATGAGCAGTGTAGGCTCACTGCTAATCGCAGACCTTTCCTTCTAAGACAGAGTGATGCTTACACACACGTGATGCACACACGCACACACTCCTCTTACCTGATTCTGGAGTAGCAGCAAGATTAATGTTCAGAAAAAATTCTGTCCCCAGGGCATTGTAGCAGTGTTTTCCACAGTCGAACACAGCATACTGATTTCAATCTGGGTTAAGCAAGGAGAAATAAAACCAGGCTTGGTTGATGAAGCCTAAAACTTGAGGTGGTTCGGGTGACAGACTGTAAGGAAGGTTACAGTTCCCTAATGCTGGGAATTGCATTCAGAAACTGCAGTCAAATCTTGGCAAAGAGCCCAATTAAAAACATGGGTTACAGAGACATGGATGGACCTAGAGACTGTAATACAGAGTGAAGCAGTCAGAAGGAGAAAAACAAATGTCAGCTATTAATACACATGTATGGAATCTAGAAAAATAGTGCAGATGAACCTCTTTGCAGAGCAGAAATAGAGAGAAAGACGTAGAGGACGAGTGTATGGACACTAAGGAGGGTAAGAGAGAGGGGTGAATCGGGAGATGTGGTTGACATACATACACTGTTAATATATCTATAAAATAGATAACTAATGAGAACCTATTATATAGCTCAGGGAACTCCACTAAGTGCTCTGCAGTGACCTAAATGGGAAGGAAATCCAAAGAAGAGGGTGTATATTTAAACATGTAGCTGATTCACTTTGCTGTGCAGCAGAATTCAATACATTATAAAGCAGCTATATCCCAATAAAAAACTAAAAAATAAAAAACATGAATGGTGAATATTCCTCACAATAATATATTTGAATCTGCAGTGGAAGGTGTTCAAAACTTAAATGATATATGCACCACACCTTAGCCCCAAAAAGGAACGAAATTGAGTTCTAATTCCTTAGAACGGGGTGAAGTAAGTCAGAAAGAGAAAAACAAATATCGTATATAAACACATATATATGGAATCTAGAAAAATGGTACTAGGGAACCTATTTGTAGGCGGGAATAGAGGCGAAGACAGAGGACAGACTTGCAGACATAGCAGGGAAGGGAGTGGGTGGGAAAAATCAAGAGAGTAGCTGAAGCATACGCATTACCACGCACAAAGGAGCAAGTAGGATGCTGCTGTGTAACACAGGGAGCTCAGCTCTGTGTTCTAGAAGGGTGGGATGAGGGGTGGAGGTAGGAAGGAAGCTCAAGAGAGAAGGGATGTATGTGTGTATGTATATGGCTGATTCAAGATGTTATACAGCAGAATCAAATACAACATTGTAAAGACATTATATTCCATAAAAACAAAAACTGAATGATACAAAGTACTGGTGACATAGTCGCTCTAAGCTCTGCAGAGAATGTTACTCTCTAGGAGGCCAGGGAATTTGACTCATCGCAACCTAGCCCTTAGAACAGGACCTGGCCCAATAAATGTTTGATAAATGAACAAATAGATGAATGGATTGAATGAATATAAGTATCTTCCCTCTTGGGGATCTCAGCCAAAGCAAAAGGAGAGGTAATTTGCCCAATCAGCCTTTTCTCTAACAACACAAGCACTGTTTGAGCTCATGGAAGAGAAGTTTACAAGGTAGATGTAAGTGGGTTTTCCCCTGTTGCAGCAAATCTTAGCAGGACCTTGATAGCAAGGTTCCAATTAAATCTACAAAATAAGCAAGGTTTTTCAGATTCTTACCTGAGTCATCCAAGTGGCCTGTATTCATAAAATCAAAGTTGATTGGCCATATACCCATCCCATTAGAATAAGCACCCACAACTTTTTTTTTTTCCCTACAGAAGGCTTTGTCCCTCTAAATTCTTTCTACTCTCACTGCATTCATCTTCTTTAAATGGAGCATAACTCTTTCCTACTTCCCCCTTCCTCACTGCCCTCACATATGTCCACAAATATTGTCTACTTACATGACCCAACCCTTTGTAAAACTCATTTTTGCTTCCCACCACCCAGAAATCTTAATATTCCCCACCACACACTTTGTGAGTCAAAATTTAAGGGTGGCATCTAAAGTCAAACCTCACTTTTCACTTAATCAAACCCAATAATTACTCTGCTTTCTGAAGTCAGAGCCTACTGCAAATTCAATACAAACCATCTAAAATTAGCATTTGCCTTCCCCTCAATGCAAGCGGTGCTAAGTGACTCAGCCCTGCCAGGCACCAGCCCCTTCAGCTTCCAGGGTCTGAGCTGACACCCTTGTCACGACACGTTCCTTGGTTTTGTAACCACGTTCCTTCTACATCTTTTCATTCACCCCAGTGAACCTCCTTGACTTCAGCACCTCTCTTTCTAGTTTAAACCATGTCAGGCCTGGCTCTTCTGCCACTGATGAGAGCAGACAAAGATAAACTCTGTTTTCTGACAACAGGGGAGGGAAGGATTTCTCTTCATCTACCTTCTGCTTAAAGGAAAGGAATCACACTATCATCCTTGGGGGGCCAGCCTTCAGATATAGTAATGCATACGGTAAAATGTACCTAATACTGAAGTGCCACTGGATTTCCATGAGTCTTGGATGATGAAGAAGGAGGGTGAGGGAATATTACAATACTTATGACTCATCATTATGGATATCAGTATCACTGAATTGTAGGCTTTGGAAAGGTCACTGATGGGTGCAGATTTGCTTTCTGCTCTTGTTTCTTTCCACTGGTCACGAAGAGCATGTCTCTGGATGCTGGAAGAGCTCTCTGGAGCTAGCTGCTTTTTAAAAAAATATATAGTTGACATATAATCTTGTGTAACTTTAAGATGTGCAATGTGTTGGTTTGATACATTTCTTTTTTTTTTCTGACTGCAACAAATGTTTATTAAAGGTCCTCTGCTTGATTCCAAGTTATGGCCAATGGCTAAAATTTCTTTGGTCTATAAAACTTTGACCATGATATTCACCAACATTATTAACTTTCTCAGTAAGTAAAATAAAACTCAACTTTCTTTCCTTTTTATGCCTCCTTCCCTCAAAACTCAATGTTAAAAGGTTATATATTCCAAAGTATTTAAGATATAATTCCAACAGAGCTCTGCAGCAAGAGTTGTGCTGTCTCAAGATAATCAGGTTTCACAGCTCAGGCAACTCAAAATTAACTCACTATTGCTCCCAAACTGATTAAGAACTGTTCACTGGCAACTTAGAGAATCTAAAGAAATCCAATGGAAAAAAAAACATTTTGTAGGTTTGCATGTACATCGAAAAGTTAGTGAAAATGATTCCTGAAAAGTTAAGATAGCCACAAATTTAAGGCGGTGGTTGTGGTAACACACAGAGCTCATCATTTAGTAATATCAGGTTTGGGGTCTTTTTTCTTACACTTCTACTTAAAATGTTTCACCATTATTTTAAAACCTCTCAGTGAAAAACTAAAAATCACTAGAGGTTACCAGAGAAGGCATTAAAGACAGAACAACTCTGTGCCTGCTTCTATTTACCCACTGCCTTTCAGAGCCCTTAACCACCACTGTGTTAACAAGAAATCTATTTCAAACTGCAGTCTATAGACCAATTTCTATGCAATGCTATTTTTAAAAAAACTAAAAAATGTTCAACCTTCAACTGCTAAAATTCACAGATATCAATTCAATAGAAATGCCTGAAGCATCTCTGAAATCCTTTGCCCCGATACTCTTTTCCAATCACAACAAAAGTAAAAAAAAAAAAGAAAAGAAAAGACAGCAAAAGCACATGTGATATCCATCACATGTCCTTTTAAGGAGGCAGAGAACAAATTTGTTTACTTTCTTCCCTATCTGTCGACTAAATATTTTTTAAAAAATTACTTCCCAACTGGTATCTTATAATGAAATGTGCTAGAAATGTAAACACTGGCCTTTCTGTTCAGGCTTTTATATTTCAGGAGCAGCAGGTTCACTCCTGATGTCTTTGACATCATTGGTTCTGCCCATCAAATAGAATTCTTTGTTGGGAACAAGATTGACAAAATGAGCAAGGCGGTTGGACATGGCATAAAAAGCTGAAATTGCAGCTATATCCCAGGCATCTTCCTGGTTGAAGCCATGCACCTCGAGCTTTTTGAAATGGTCATCTGTTATGTCATCAGCTTGGGAAACAGCAAGTGCAAATTCCAGCATTGCCTTTTCCCGGGCAGGGAGGTCAGACTTTCTCCAGTTGATACAGACCTGGTCAGAAAGCACTGGGTTCTTCGAGAAGACCCTGTACCTGGCACTGTGGACAACCCCGCTATATGAGCACCTGTTGGCCAGGCTGGTCACCAAAATGATGAGCTCCTTGTCAGCTCTGCTGAGCTGGCCTGTTTTCTTGTTACAGATGACATTGTAATAAGCAAAGAAGGCTCTGAATTCCAATGGCCAGTGAGACAACACTTTAAATACAATTTGGTAAAAATCCTGTCGCCGGCTGCACGACGCCGAGACGCCAGAGCACCGACATTGCGGCACGCGACACACGGACCAGGATGCCTCTCGATACATTTCTATATTGTGATATGATTACTACAGCAGTGAGCTAAGGCCTTTATCATATCACATATTTATCATTTCTGTGTTGAGAACAGTTATGTTTAGTCTCTTAGCAACTCTGAAATTTATAATCTAGTATGGTTGACTATAATCACTGTGTGTTGCCTTAGATCTTCAAAACTTATTAGCTGCAAATTTGTACCCTTAAGCATCACCCCAATTCCCACCCTATCTGCACCTCAGCCCCAGGTCTTGATAACAACCACCCAATTCTGTTTTTATAGAAAAGTTGTTCTTCTTCTGGGGGGATGGGGAGTCTACTTTTCTTCTAGATTCCTCACATAGGTGATATCACACAGTATTTGTTTCTTCTCTCACTTCCTAGCTGGTTTCTTGGTGTTTAGTCCTCTAGTATGATTTCATCCATTCAACAAATATTTAAGTTTTCTACTATGTGTTTAATAGAATTTCTAAATTGGGGTTCTGCCATTGAGACGGGCTGGGAGCTGGGACACTTTACTGCAGTGGTTGCATCTGGACAAGCTACTTCTGGAGCAACAAAATACAAAGAAACTATAAGGGACTAAAAATAACTGCGTGCATATGCAGTTGGGGCAAATTATGGACAAAAAAAAACCAAACAGTAACTGCCACTTTTGAAGAGCCAGGAGCAAAAGCAGGGTATCAGGAGTGAAAGCAGGCAGGTGCCCCCTGCACTTAACACCACCAAAGGGGTGGGCAAACCATCTAAGCCACCCCTCTGACCCGACCCATGGACACACCCTACCATCACCCCATATAAGGAACCAGCTCACTCCCAGGCGCAGTGAGCAAGGGAGCCTGTTACTTGCTATTGCTCCCCCTGCTGCAGCAGGGTCCCAGTAAAGCTTTGCCTGAATTTCTTGTCTGGCCTTTAGTCGATTTCTATTGACTGGGAAAGGCCATTAACTATTACAAATGATCAAGGAAATTCACTGTGTACCTTATCAAACAGAATAAATAATAAAGCTATACTTCAACTTTCTGGTAAAGTTTTGGTTTTGTCTGTTTCCCCACAATGGTTAATTGTAGGATGGAGTAGAAGTCCCACAAGGTCTTTCTCTGGTCTCATCTGTCTGTTGGATGATAACACACAAAGTGTGAAGCAGGATTAGGTTTTTTAATTATTTTCACCTTATTGATCATTTTTCTAACTACAAAAGAGAATTTACCCAAACTCATCCCTCTGCTAAGCAAAATGGACTCAAGAATTTATATAGGGGGAAAAAAGTCATATAGAGATGCCCCACCTCTTTCCTTCTATAACTCAAAAATTTTTGGAGGGGGTGAAGGTAGGATGTATCCACTCATTAATATTTGACTCCTAACTTTATTCAAGATGATTAATTTGAAGGCACAGTGGAGGGAAATAGAACTCTACAGACTAAGAACCAGTCTTTGTTCTACTAAAGATCAAGCTAGTCCTTCAGCTTCCTCAACAGTTTTAAAATGCATATGTTAGTACTTGCCCATAGCAATGTTAGGAGAAATCAGACGATGACCAGATGGAAGGCTTTATATAAGACAAGCCATTGAGATATGTCTCAAAGCTAATTGCTACTTTTCAGTAAACAGTTATGTTACTTTTAAAATAACCAAGTACTTTTGACACTAAGAATCTTCTCACTGGAACTTTTGAAATTTTCTTAATGTGCTCATTTCAGCAGAGTCAAACACCAGCAACAATCTATCAGGCTAAACACTTCTTAATATTTTAAATTTATTGAAATGGCAATGCCACTAAGCCAAAGTATCACAACTGAAAATTTAAGCCAATTACACCTAATACCTTATTTTTAAAAATTTCTAAAATATAAAATGGTATTTTAGTTATATCATGTATGAATGTTTAACATGCTCATCAAAAAACTTCAGGGGCTCTGGAGTGATATACTTTATAGTTAATGATGTCCTTTATGCTGTAATCAACTTTGGACAGTTGATCCTTCTGAGAAAAGCAGAATATACCATTCATACATTTCCTTTTGTTTTTAACTTGAAAATTGTAAGTTTTGTCATCTTATTTGCATAGTTCTATTCTGGGTTTATACCAGTATAGGTGAAATAAGCTTGAAGAATTTGTCCCTGATTTTATAACAATACACATGCAAGCAATGTTGTAATAAAAAAAGTAGTATAACTCACATTGGGGGGAGATGGGGTGGGTGGGGTTGTCTGTGAGAATATGTGCTTTTAAAGGGGGTACAGGCAGTGATATACTTTATAGTTAATGATGTCCTTTATGCTGTAATCAACTTTGGACAGTTGATCCTTCTGAGAAAAGCAGAATATACCATTCATACATTTCCTTTTGTTTTTAACTTGAAAATTGTAAGTTTTGTCATCTTATTTGCATAGTTCTATTCTGGGTTTATACCAGTATAGGTGAAATAAGCTTGAAGAATTTGTCCCTGATTTTATAACAATACACATGCAAGCAATGTTGTAATAAAAAAAGTAGTATAACTCACATTGGGGGGAGATGGGGTGGGTGGGGTTGTCTGTGAGAATATGTGCCTTTTAAAGGGGGTACAGGCTTGAAAGACACTGATCTATACATACATTTCCTTTTTAAAATAAATTTGCTACCTTTGAATCTTATCACTGATTTAACAGCAATATTTATAGTTTCATTCTAAATACACCGAGGTTACTATCTTAACAGAAACTAATTCTAAGAAGAGTTACCTGGTGGCTCAGATGGTGAAGGATATGCATGCAAGGCAGGAGGCAGCAGAAACGTTGGTTCAATCCCTGGGTCGGGAAGATCCCGTGGAGAAGGAAATGGCAACCCCCTCCAGCATTCTTGTCTGGAGAATCCCATGGACAGAGGAGCCTGGCACGCTACAGTCCACGGGGTCCCAAAGAGTCGGACATGAGTGGTGACTTGGCACGCACGCATATATAATTTACAAATGAACCTGTTTTGCTGTCATGTGCTTACATATATTCATATATATGTGCATTTAAGTAAATGAAAAGGAAAATCTGGATTTTTAGATTCATTATTCAAATACAATCAAATTCAGAAGCCAAATTTTACAAAACTAAAGCAAAGTTCAGGAAAAGTAGAGTTTTGCAATATTACTCTGCTCTAGATTTCAATGCCAGCCCTCTGTCACCAGGTTCTTGGATTTCTTTCACATCTCCCTCTGAAAAGAAGCTGATCTTGCTTTAGGATGTAATAATCCTACACTTTACACTAGAAGGTTTTACATGAGGAGGAAGAAATCCTCTCATCATACTCCAGGAGAGGCCTCGTATATAGAAAGCTCCACCTCTGTATCATCTTTTGCTTCTGCTAAGATCCGCCCAGCCAATCTTCCACCATCAAAGGCTTGCGTAAAACATACCTCTCCTCTAGGTTGAGGTGTTTTATATTTAATCTCTGAGGAGAGTTCACCTTTGTTAATATCAATCTCTCTCAAGTCTCCCTCAGTCTTTCATCTCAAACACTATCCATAAATTCTGC